>PVHP010003467.1:0-78362 GCA_004024765.1 Zapus hudsonius
TATGCTCTGGTTTTTTGTGCAATTATTTAGGAACCTGTGAAAAGATTCAATGTATCTGCTGTGGTCAGAAAACAAGCTCCTCGTGAAAAATGCTATATATCTGTCTTTGTCTTCTGTAATTTTTTTATTAAAATTTGGACTATTTTTGTCTGATATTGGTAAAGTCAAACCTGGTTTCTTTTTGTTGGTTTTTGCGTAATTATTGTTATAGTTACCTTCTTACTACAGGGAAAAAGCACCTGACCAAAAGCAGTTGATGGAAGTAAAGTTTTAATTTGGTTTAGTCTTGAGAGGAAGCTTAATGATGGCAGGAGAAATAAGGCATGAGAAGAGATTGGAAATCACCTCTGCCACAGCAGGCGGAAAACAGCAGCAGGAGAGTGAGGCAAACTGGCAAGCTAGGGTCAATGGGGTGGTTTGAACTAGGTGTCCACCATAAACTCATGTTTTCTAAATGCTAAGTCTCCAGCTGTCGGCAATTTGGGATTTGGAACTTCCTGTAGAAGGTATGTTGTTGGGGGTGGGTTATGGGTGTTACAGCCAGCTTCCCCTGGCCAGTGTTCAGCACTCTTCTGCTGCTATTGTCAACCTGGTGTTGGCCAGGAATTGATGTCCAGCCTCTGCTCACACCATGTTTTCCCTACCATTATGAAGTTCCTTGAGTCTGCAAGCCAAAATAAGCATCTTTTCTCCCACAAGCTGTTTTGGTTAGGTGCTTTCTGCCAACAATAAGAAGCTAACTGCAACAGGCAATAAACCTCAAGGTTCAACCCCAGCAACACACCTCCCCCAGCCTGGCTCTACCTCCCAAATTTCCCTGAGTGTATGGGGGACAACTGATTCAAACCACCACATTCCCCGTCCCTCAAACTCACAAACATTTAAATGTTAAATGCATCTATTCCAACTCTACAGTACTCATGGTTTTGATCAGTCCCAACACTGTTCAAACATTCCCACAGATCAAGGTTTCTTAACTGTGAGCTGTAAAACGGATACATAATGGCTATGAGTAAACATTCACACAGTCAAAGATGGCACAGCAAGGAAATAATGCAAGATCTAAAACAAACAGAGCAAACACCAAATCCTGTAGCTCCAAGTCCAACATCTATAACCAGTGACAAGGTCTCTGGAGTTCCAACTTCACCGTTCCAGCCGAGCTGTCCACAACCCATAGAAAACTCTATCCCAAACCAGTTCTCTTTGGTGGCTGTTGAGTTGATGGGGGACATCTGATTCAAACTACCACAACTATTATTTCCATCTTTTCACTTTCAACCTATTTATGACTTTGGATCTGAAGCAAGTCTCTTGAATACTGCATACAGTTTGGTCACATTTTAAAATCTTTTCTGCCAAACTCTGTCTTTTGGCAGGAGAGTTTAATCCACATAGATTTAGTTTATATTATTGTCTTCACTTCAAGGAGTTGAACCTAGGACTTGATGCATACTAGACAAGTACCCTATCACTGAGCTATATCACCAGCCCTTTTGTTTTGTTTTGTTTTGAAACAGAATTTCACTAAGTGTACTTAAATTCACTCTGCAGCCCAGGCTGACCGTGAACTTGCAATCCTCATGATTCAGCCTCCCAAGAAGCTAGGCCAACAGTACCAGGCGTGGAACCTCACATTAAAAATGATTATATTGAAAAGAAAGAATTTACTTCTGTCATTTTGTTGTTTTATATAAGCTTTCCAGGTTATTTGTTTGCTTTTGGCTGTCATAAATCCCTGTGTTCTGTTGTGCCTTAATTTTTTTAAGTGCAATGTTTAAATAAATTCTTCCCTAATTTCCTTTTGTGTATATTCTTCATATTTTCTTTGTGGCTGCCATAGGGAAGCACCTATAACAACCATTGTCTCCTTCCCTCTCCTCCCTCAGAACCATCTTCCAGGTAAACCTAAAAGCAAAACCTAACACATCTCATTTTTGGAAAGATAGATGACCATATCTATATGGGGGAGGTACTTTCCAGAGTGCAAGGACTGTGAACATGAGAATCACCACTGAGCTTTGTTAAAAATGATGATGAGATGCCTGTACTTAATCTCAAAATACACAGATTGAGAATTTGTGTCCACTAGGATTCTGCATTTGAAACAAGCATTCTAGAGAATTCCCAGAGTTTAAAAACCTCTGCTAGGGCTGGGGTGATGGCTCAGCAGTTAAAGACACTGCTTACAAACCCACATAAAACCAGAAACACAAGGTAGCACATGCATCTGAAGTTTACAGTGGCATGAAGCTGTGGTGTGCCCATAATATCTCAAAAATATGTAAATAAAAATAAATAGAAGTATATTTTTTTAAATCTCTGCTCTAGGCAAGTAAAACAAGTTGATATTACTAGAGTATGTTCCCTACTGTCCAATGCTATTAGATATATTACTATTAAGTTGGTGATACACTTTTCTTCAGAGAGTGGTTGTTATAATTGAAAAGCACTGCATACTAAAGGTATGAAGAGAATGACTTAGTTAAGGAGTATCTTGTATTCTACTGTATACTGATCAGTTGCTATCAAACTACACACTAAGAATGGATAAACAGTGCTATTTCTGTTTTATAGGCAGTATCTTGCTGACCCTGCTATTACCATCTCAGTATTGCCGTTCTGAGGCACACTACCATGGCTGCTTGCAGATTTTCTTACATAGAATAATCTAGACTGGTTTTTACTTTCTTCACTAAGAGAATTAATTCCTTGGATACATGTACTCGAGTTCCAAGCAAATGATTTTACAGAAATCTTTGAAATATATATTGTTTATAGACTGGACTGTACACTACAGTAATGGAACAAGTATCTGAAAAGAGTTTCCAAAATACCTCAGAACTGGCAGGAAAAGCTATGTTAGAGGCTTAAATTAGGAATCCTGAAGCATTACTAATTTAAGAAACTTTCTAAAATCTGACATCAAAAGACATCATCTCAAAATATGTATTTTCACAGATTTTTAGTCTGTATATATATATATATATTTCCTAAATTCAGATATTACTTGACAATGGCTCAACACTGTACTGATAGCATCTGTTTTATGGACTAACTTCCACAGGATCAGAAAAAAATACAGCTTTTATCTATTTACTAGGTTCTAGAGCTTCTATTTCCTGAAATTTGATGAAATCTAAACACTTCAAAGGCTGAAAATCTACTTCTGCACTCTGTGCTACCTCTTAAACCTGCTTTAAGTGATATGAACAAATGTCAGAACAAGTCCCAGCTGAAATTCCAAAATTAGGAACATTCTAGGAATTGTGGACAACTTGTAGATGAGTAATTCCCAAATTTTATTTCTGCTTCTATTGTCTACATGTCTATATCCTCACCATATACACAAACACACGTTAATAAACAGGAGAGTAATTAATATTTTGAGGAGGAAGGAGGGAAAAGTGATTATGATATCTCATCTGAGTTATCAAAAATTAAAAGGTGTGTGTGTTTCTATCTTTTCAAGGAGGCGTCTAATATCATTTAACTCCTTTCCTATTTGGCTGTTCATGCTTCTGGTCAATGCTCTGTTGTATACACTAGTCTTTGAGTGACGTCATATGGCTATCCACTGGTCAGGTGTCCAGAAGTTATTTATACCCTTAACTATTATATTAGTTTCCTTTTTCATAGCTGTGACCATATTGACTTAAGGGAAGGTTTAATCTTTGCTTACAGTCTGAGGAAACGTCGTTTATCACAGAAGGGAAAACATGGTGGAGGCAGCTTCAGTGAGTGAGGCAGGGGTATGCTGTAGCCATGGCGCTTCATCATATATCTCAGTAGAACAGAAAGCAGAGAGGCCATAGGAAGTGAGGCCAGGCTATTAAACTTCAAGGCCTGCCCAGTGACTCATTTCCTCCATTGAGGCTCCACAATCTTCCAAAACAGTACCATCAGCTGGGGACGAAGTGATCAAAAACATTTCATATTTTAAACTACAAAGAAATAAGTCTCTTCTTCTCTCCCTCCACCATTCCCTCTCTTCCTTCTTCTTTCTCTCCCTCTCTTTTTCAGGCAAGGTCTCACTTTAGCTCAGGGTGATCTTGAACTCACTCTGTAGCACAAGCTGTCCTCAAACTCATGGTGATCCTCCTACTTCAGCCTGCTGAGTGCTGGGATTAAAGGTGTACACCACCATGGCTGGCCTTTTGATTTTTATCATAAAGATAATTTGGATACAAAAGACTCTAACAGGAAGCTATAAACCCCATGCCTAATACTTTATAAACATCTTCTCTGCTATTTTTACAGCATTCCTGTGGGTGGGGTAGCCATACTATTCCTCATTTTCAGAAACCCAAGGCTCAGACAATGAAAGAATTTGTGTGAGGTTACAGAATTACTCAGGAGCTTCAGAGGCCAAACCCATAAAATAGATGCTTCTTAGCTTGGGGTACACAATTAAGTTAAAAATGGAAAGTATTCCCCTTTATATTTCAAATTCTTCTAAATATTAAGAATCAAACAATACAACAACAAAGAAACCCTATGCACGTGGTTTTGCATACCATGTATTGCAATCCATGTAGTGTTATGTCTTTATTCTAACACTGGCATCTCAACTACTTGATAAATAGGGCCAAAATTGTTTGTTCCAATCGTAACCTTTGCAGTATTCAGTACATTCCAAAAAAAAAAAAAAAAAAAAAACCCACACAGAAATAAAATTCCAAAGTTAAATAATTCAATTTAGAGGAAACAACATTATCTTTGTTAAGGAATGTCTAAAAGAGGAGGACTCACATCTTTCTATCAGGTTGTCACAGGTTTTCAGTCTCCTGTGACCTAAACAATTAAGGATGACTGGTAAACAGTATGGGCTGACCTGTGCACAACTCAACTGGAATGCAAAGAGCCAATGTGTAGTGTCATGAGGCAATATACATGATTTTATAACCACTCATTAGTCACAGTCAGATCTTGTCCAATCAGTAAGGTATGCCCCAAGTTAATGATCTTGAAGTAGACAAAACCAGTGACCATATTTTATTGGTATTAAACAAGACATAATATTCTTTTAGTCCTAACAACACAATTTAAGAAATTTGTGAATTTAACTCTTTCAAGTACAATATTTAAAAATATCTATCCAAAAACCAAATGATTACAACTTTAAAATAAATCTATATTGTCATTTACTGAGGGTCATGCATTAGAGGTTGCCTTAATCTAACCATATTACTGTGTCATAATAGCCTATTTACATGATAATGGATTGAAGAGTCAAGTCTGGTGAGGAAAAATGTAGGTTTATACCTTGATTCATTTGGTTTAAAGCTTAGTTTTCACATGATTTACCTAACCTTCAGTTGATAGCCCTTTCTTATTGTTAAAAGTTGTTTGAGAGACCTTTCCTATTGTTAAAAGTTGTTTGAGAGCCCTTCCTATTGTTAAGTTTTTAAAGAGCATGACTATATGTAAAGCTAAGGAGGAAAAGTGTATTTTGAATAAGTGCTACATTTTACTTCTATTTTTTTTCTAAAATCTCAAGTTGTTCTATAACCCTTTGTATATTTTCAAATCATCTTTGTGTGGAGAGAAGAAAGTGGTGTTTTTATTTGTTGTTACTCTAACTTACTGAGAGTGATGTACCTCACCCACGGTTACATAAAGAATGACTCAGTAGACACACTAGCAGTCAGGATTCTACTGATCTTTCTCTGACTCCAAGTTTAGGACTCCTTCCAACATATCAAACTATAAATGTGTCACAGATGAGAATTCAACACAGCATGCACCATGACTATTTCTCTGTTGTCTATAGGAACAGCTCAAAAAAGTATGTGCTAGTATATATTAGCATTATATGTGCCATCTCAAAGATTCAGAAGATTTATGATATAGTCCCTCCCTGATGGTGTATAAAATCTAGTTGAAAAGATTTAAGCAATGTGAATGAAATTAATTTGGAAAGCAAATAGTATATTTGTAGAAGTTAAAATGATGCTTAAAAGAAGAGATTAACTAGCTGGCTTCTTCAAACTGGGCTTTCAGAAAGCTTTGAACCAAAAACGCAGCCTTGGAGATTCAAAAAATACATTTCATTCAGCCTCACCCTAACAGTAAAGTACTTAACTAGAGATGAGGTTCAACCATAGCAGAAGCAGAGAAGATAATGTGGAGGGCTCTCCTAAAATGTGTATGACTTGACAAGGGACAAGTGAGATGATGAAAGATGGCTGCTTTCATAAGAGAACAGAAATTATAAGATTTACATAGTAGCATACTTTTCAGTGGGCAGCATTACTGCAGAGAATAATAATTGGTCAAAGTGCTGAGAATCAGTGACTGCTGAATCCTCAGCCCTTGATGAGACATATGTATCACCCTCCTCCCCAGAAGGCTCAAGGGAAGCAAGAGCTGGAGGAAGGGGTGGAGTGTTGTGAAATGCTATCTTCAGGGCATGACACGCCACTGCATTCATCTAGCAATTATGATGACTTCTGGATTGGGCCTGTCAACATTCCATTAGGGAGGAGGAAGGGGCTCATGAGGCCCCACCTATGATGCTTTATATTGATGTCAACTTGACAGGACTCAGAACCACCTGAGATATTATCTAGATTAAATTAGCCAATTAACATGTCTGTGAGGGGTTATCTTGATTAGGTTAACCAAGGTTAAGGAGTCCTGCCTTATGATGGCAGCACGATTCCATTGGCTGGGGTCTGGGACTATATATATAGAAAGGTGAAAAGATATTGCTCTTTGCTTCCTCACTGTGGACTAAATGTTATCAGATGCCTCAAGTTCCTGCCAATGTGCCTTCCCCACTGTGATGGACTATAACTTGGAACTGTAAACTGAAATAATCCCTTCTCCACTTAAATGGGTTTTTGTCAGGTATTTTGTTCCAGCAATGAGAAACCAACTAATACACTGCCCTTCCCTTAGAATTTATGAACAGTTAATGGGTGGTGGGGGAGTGGCTCAAAAGGCCTCACCTCCCCAAGGAATTATAGGCAGTTTATTGGTATCGGGGGGGAAAGTATCACAAGACCCCACTCCTCTCTGTAGCTACTATAAGCCATCCTAATTAAACCCATTGAGTCACCAAAAAAAATTTTTTTAAGGCATTAAAGTAGTAGAGGAATAATTGGGAAGGGGGAATACACGTGTACAATGGGATAAAAATGATCAAGATACATGTATAAAAATTCTATAATGAAACCCATTATGCATAATATGCTAATAAAAGTATTTTAAAATGCTAGGAAATATGAATCCTATTTCAGTTTCTTTTTGGCTGTGCTGGGGATTAAACCCAAGACTATGAGAACAATTAACATGCTAAACAATCACTCTACTGAGCTGTAAAGACCCAGACACACATTTCAACCTTTTACTTTGACAATTGTATTGAAAATGCATTCCCAACCTTTAATTCAGCTTTTTAATAAGAAATGAACTTTTATTACAAGAAACTGAGTGAAGTTTCTAGTTTGTTCACTCTTGCTTCCTGCACAGTGGTGTCTCCCCACTGCTAGACTCTCAAGATGACAAAGCTAACATGGGTTCTAATCTTTGACTCCACATGGTCTAGCAGAGATAAGAAGCAACAGTAGGCTGTCAGACTTCAAAGGTGTGATGATAATACTGATTGTTCTTTATGGCATCTCTGCTATCCCAAACCAAGACCTTGAGCATGCATTTATTTTTAATTCTCGGCTAGAACTATGAGGCGGGAAGAGATACTGTACTTCAGAAAGATTTACTTCTACTTCATTACTCAATGTAACAGCATTACTCTTCAAGTTTTGAGGAAAGATCCTGCTGTGGTAGTCACTGGTCTGGAAGCATGAGGCCTGCTGGGTGATGGATACATTAGGAGCATCTTACTGTCTTCCTTTTCCCTGGATGTGTAAAAATTTCTAGCCAGAGAATTCAGACACCATAATAGCAAATCTCCCCCTAGCCCCCTCCCCCCAGCCCCATAATGTTCCTGTAAAGCAATGGACAGAAAAGCCTTCTACCTAAAGTCTAAGATATTCTTCAACTTTCGAAGGTTTTTCTTTCTTACCTTCCTCCCTTCAGGACTCTTGTACAGTGTCTTTCTTAGTGGGGTCCTCTATATTCGCATTCCAGTCCATACTCTTTATCACTCTGGTCTCCTAAACTAGGTATTGGACAAATCTATCAGCTTAATTTCTCAAATTACTAACAAATCTCTCTTTAGCCTTATCTCTAGCCTTATACAGATAGGCAGCTGACATGTTGACATTTCTACAACCAGCCCCGCAGTTTGGTTTTGACAGCAGTCTACCCTTATTTTATGGATTTTACTAACTTTTTAGTCATTAATGAAATTGATTACCTTCTTAAAATGCTTTTCTGTTTTACCTTGACATAGAGTTAAGTTCCCAGTTGTACCACTGAGATTTTAGTGGGCTTAACAGCTCCTATGAGAGCTGAGACCTGCACTGGATGTCTACAAGCAGCTGTCAGTTGGGTCCATGGACAGTCACCTCTCGGGCTGTCAGCCTTACATTTGAAGTGCTCAGTAGATGCATGGCTCCCACACTGGATGCTTAACAAGGACTGTAGCACTGTCCAGGTTGATCAGAACTGAGAATCAATATTGCCCGAGAAGTGAATGCAGAATTTAATTTTAATCCTCATCTTGGAAAGGATGAAAATTAATAGCTTCTAGCTTCCGCTTGGCTTTGAACAGGAAGAATACAGCTTCTAAACATAAGGATTCTGTTATACTCTTCGACTAAAAAAAAAAATCCTCAATAACACTGCTCTTATTGTAGCAAAATGAGTGTGAGCTCACTGCCCCCCCCCCTGCTTTCACTGTTAACATCCTACTGATGTTTGTCTGCCAGATGGCTAATCCCATTACATCCTACTGATGTTTGTCCGCCAGGTGGCCAATCTCATTGTATGAAGTGGAAAACTGTCAGGGCTCTGAAGTTCTGTGAGATAAGGAAGAGACAAGGCTGGAGAATACCTGGGGAGAATATCTAAAACCTATTGTAAATGTTTAAACTGCTAGGTGATGGTAACTAGTAAGTGTAATGTCACATACCTACTCTGTACTGACTATAAAACCCCTTGTCAACTGGGGTGCGGGGCCCAAGACCTTTTTCCTGAGCTTGGAGCCCCCAGGCCCGGGTTTAGAATAAAACTTCACTCTCCTCTTGCCAAAGCAGCTCTGTCTTTCGTCACTGGGTATTTCTGCAACACTCTGCTGGTCTCTTTCAAGGCAACCAACCTCCATTAGATTGTGTAAAGACTTCTAGCTTTGTCTTTATTTAAGTGTGACATGAAAACTCTGGACTTCTGACCACATTATCCCAGAACTGTATATTGTTGAGTTTTACAAGTTTAAGTCCATCTACCTTTTGTCTAAGGTTTTCTTAAATCTTTATTATAAAGACAGGACTTTCATTTTGCATATCTATTGCATGTGTGTTAGGAGTGTATATGTATCCATGTTTGGGTGGGCACACGTGTGTGTGTGTGTGTGTGTGTGTGTGTGTGTGTGTGTGTGTGTGTGTGTGTGTGTGTGGAGGCCAGTGGTTCAACTTTGGATGTCTTCCTCAACTGCTCCCAACCTTACTTTTTGAGACTGAGTCTCTCAGTGAACCTAGAACTGATTAGACTAGACTAGCTACCCAGCCTGCCTGAGGGATGGATCCTCTGCCTCCCTAGCATTAGGATTAATGCTTCTTCATGGGTGCTGGGGATCTGAATTTAGTTGCTCATACTCATGGGCAAGCACTTCACTGACTAAGCCATCTCCCCGGCCCCTTGCCTATCTGTTTAATATATGTATCATATGTGCCTCTACAGTCAGGTATATAAAGAGTAACTTGCTGATTTTATAAATGATGTGACCTTTTGTCAAAGCCACCAAGTCAGTTAAACTGTTTCATTCATGTGCATATTCAGTTCTCCAGACTTCACCTTCCTCCTAAATCAAAGGCAGAGAGAAGTGCCTGTGCTTGTGTGGTATTCCTTCATGAACTTTACTGACAGTACCTTTTCCAATTCTCAAAGATCACAGTTTTCTTCTACTTTTTTTTAAATATTTTATTTTTTACTTATTCATTTTCAAACAGAGATAGAGAGAGAGAGAGAGAGAGAGAGAGAGCGAGAGCGAGAGCGAGAGAGAGAGAGCGAGAGAGAGAGAGAACACCAGGGCCACCACCTTGTGGGTCTGGCTTATGTGGGTCCTGGGGAATTGAACCCTGGGCCTTAGGCACTGGAGGCAAGTGCCCTAACCGCTGAGCCATCTCTCCAGACCTCTTCTACGTTTTCACTGAAATTTGAGGGGAAAGAAAAGTGTATTTGGTCAGCCATTTTGAATTAAAAACAGTAAAATATGACTTTTTTTTTTCTGGGCAGCAAAAAGAAAGACTTATAAGCATTCCCTAGGGAAACCTTAAAATTAGAGCAAAAAACCACAGTAAGTCAGGAATTTTGTTGTTTAAACCTCCTAGGGAACAGCTGACCATGAAGTAATTGAGCATGGTTTATTGACAATGCATGTAAATTGGAGCAATACTAAATATACAAAAGTAACCATCATATTCCTTTATACAGACAACTTATCCCACATGACTATCTAACTTTATTGAAACTGTATCTAGCCTTATGTCATTCAAGTTCCTAAAAAAATGATATCATATAACTATATTGTCTTGTGATAAAGGCTAATGATGGTATACTGCACATTCACACACACAAATATAGACCATAATGTCAATTATATTGCTCAAATTGATGACTTCAGTTACATGAGTAATTTTAAAACAAACAAGTCAGCCAACTGGTAAAAAAGGGTTGAGCATTTAATAATATAGAAATTGTCACAAAGCAACAAGCACTTATAGTAATCCTTAGCTTAGCTTGGTATTTCATACCCATAATGTTGTACATGATCTACAGTAGCAAATGACCTTCAGAGCTGCGTTTGACTAATATAAAGGTATACAGAATTCTGCTGCTGGTGGAAATAATTTTAAAATTATTACACATGCATGGCTTCATCATCTACAAGGACACTTCCTTGTTAAAGTGTTTGGAACACTCTACCAAAACTGAAAACAAAAAAGAGAACATATCAAACAACTTGGCTCCAAAAGACAATTTTGAAAATTGTATTAACATTAAGTCAACCCAGGTGCTTCAACTAGAAAAAGTTTAATAAAATAATCAAAGAAATAGAACTAGGTATGGTGGTGCATGCCTTTAATCCCAGGACTCGGGAGGCAGACAGAGGTAGGAGGATCACTGTGAGTTTGAGGCTAGTCTGGGACTACAGAGTCAGTGGGAGCTAGAGTGAGACACTACCTCGAAAACAACAACATAAAAAATATCAAAAGAAATATCCACCATAATGGTTTTTGCATGATTTTTTCCATAAAGTTTTCAAATGTAATTCCATACCATCAAAACACAGGTAAGTTATAAGAGAGTTGGGACAGTTATTGAGAAGATCAGCTCCAAAATTATGGAAAAGTCCAAGTTTACTCCTGGTATTTTTAGAAGCCAAAAATCCTACAGGGACTGAATTAGTCACTGCTGGAAAATCAAATCAGCCCAAAGAAGGATTGTGTGGAGTGGTATTATGGATGTGAACAGTACAGATGACCCATCAGGATGCTTTTCCACAACCACTAATGCTATTTTGGTATGTCCCTCACCTCTGTCCCCCAAAAGTTATGACCCAAAGTCTATTTTTAAATGCTTCATATTTCTCAAGAGAACAAGTACATGTGAGAAAAGAGGATACTAGTGACTAGGAGAAATTGGTCATGATAGTCTCTTGGTTTGGGTAGTTATAGGATTGTGTTCTTTGAGAAAATTTATTTATCTGTTTTAAGATCTATATACTTTTATGTCAGCTATGTTTCAATTACAGTTTATTAATGAAGATGCTCTCTATGGACCTATTTCGCCCTGTAGTAAAATTAGTTATTAGATTGACTGCTTGGTCTCCAGCTTGTAGCACTCATCTCTCTCACTGTTTGGTACACAACAGTGGGTTCAACAGGTGGATGGTGATATGTCAGCGATTCCTTTCTTCCATGTCACTCATAGGATCTCTGCTGCTACACACACACCTTTAGTTAAACAATGCTTGAGTCTCTTGTCACTGGAAGCTACACGACATTTGGCTATGTGTGTGAGAAAGAAAAGAAGCCAAGGCATGTACACTAATACCTATATCATGCGTATGTGTGGTGAGGGCAGGACATGTGACAGGGAAGAAGAGACATTCCAAGCAGGAAGCAGCAGGGAAACCATAACTAAGGGATAGCATGTGGGCATGATGGCCATCTCACTAAGATGAAGGGATTAAGTAACATGTACAAAATACCATCCCAGGTACAAGATGGGCCTTTTCCCAAAACTGACTGTGGTGCAGATGAGCCCACTAAGACCCTGAATGGTTAAATAATTTGTTTAAGATCATATAGCCAGTAAACACCAAGGAATATGACCTAAGTTTTTTGACTACAAAATCAGTGTCTTTCTGCCACATAAAACGTTGTCACTGTAAATGTAGTCTTAAAGAGCTTGGGCCAAAAATTCCAAAATCCCAAAACTGAAAGCTAACCAAATATACAAAAATATTTTTCTTAGCCCAATGCATACATTTTTACATGACTTTAAAATGTCTTTGTTCTTTAAAGCAAACTGCCCAAAATCAAAACAAAACTGACCACACTGCCACTTGCAAAAATGACAGTAAGAAAATTCTAATTCACAGTTTGAGATTAATCCAATCATTTAACCTTTAGGTAAAAAAAGGTCTCGTTAGCTCTATTGCATTTGACTGGTACAGCCAATTATATAAGCATTTTGATGCACCTGTCACCACAGTATCTTCACCATGGCAGTAAGCATAAATATCTATTTGTAATCTTGTTTGGGAATATTCACTAGGGAAAAACATCTTCAAAGACTCTTAGCATGCTCTTGCCCTCTTGTTTTTAAAAGGCCCTTAGTCATTTACTTGAGTATTTCCTTTCTTGAGGCAGGGTCTCACTCTAGTGCAGTCATACCTTGGACTCATTTGGTAGCCCAGTCTGACCTCTGACACAGTAATGCTCCTACCTCAGCCTCCCGAGTGTTGTGATTAAAGGCATGTGTCACCACACCTGCCCAACTACTTGAGTATTTCTAAGGAGCTTCCAATGTATCAGGAACTCTTCCTCAAGGATGGTAGAAAAAAGGCTTATTTCCCAAAGATTGCCTATATTTTTTAACCTGATCCTTTCATTTTGCTTCATTTCAGATAAAACTAAACTCATTCAACGTCTAACCTATACACTATAAGCTAATATTTACCTGACATAGTGTGAATCTGATGTCCCCAAGGGTTCATGTTCAGAATGCTTGGACCTTGAGGAGGTGGGGTCTGAATGGTGGAAACATTCAGTCACTAGGAGCCTCGCTGTGAAGGTTTTATAATCCATGGCTTTGGCTGCTCTCTACTTCCTAGTCTGCCCTAGGAAGGAAAGAGTCTCAAAAACCCACTGCTTCCTAGTCTGCCCTAGGAAGGAAAGAGTCTCAAAAACCCACTGCTTCCTCCATGAGCTGACCCATGCCATCCTTGCTGAATGGAATGAAATCCCTCTTAAACAGTAAGCCAGAGAAAACCTTACTTTCCTTAAAAAGTTTCTCCCAGGATATTTAGTCACAGCAACATCAAACTAATACAGCATACATAGATTCTTCTAGTTGGTTCCACTCACTCAACTCCTTGACCCTGCAGTCCAAAACATCTCCAGTCTCTTTGAGGATAATAGTGCTATCTTTATCAAAGCATTTAACAGCCTTGGTACTGGTGATTTAAAGAAAATTCCTTTTTTTCAAGGATATTGTATTCAAAAGAATGTTATAAGCAAAAATAGAAATCATGTAAGAGTTCACAATTTTGTTGTCAACTGAAACAATGGAATGTTTAAAAAAAAGCTGATGATTCATAGTTTGGGCTGTAGTGACTGAGTAAATGGTGAGGTCATTGATGGAGTTTGGGAATACTGGTAGATAAAATTTGAGAGGAGAAAAAAATAGGAGTTCATTCTTTGCTACATTATGCTCCTGATCCCTTTTAGGTATTCAATCATAGAGGTCAAGTCAGTCACCAAATACAGCTTAGGAGAAATGCACCTAAGCTACACCAAATGCAGCTGAGAACAGCCGACCTGGAAGTCAAGTTCTGGGATTTACAAGCACAAAGATGGACTGAGCTCAATGAAAAGATTAAGATAATAATTTAGAGGCAGGCACTGCTGAATATGAAGATGAGAGTAACTTTATTTTTACTTATCTTTTTGGTAATAGACTTTGTATTTTAGGATAGTTTTAGGTTCAAAGCAAAATTGAGAGATGGGTATAGAGATTTCTCCTTTATCCCCTGTTCTACATCTGCAGGGGATCCCCCATTATCAATGTCCCTTGCCAGAGTAGTACACATCTACACTGACACACACACACATCACCCAAATGGTCTACTTTTTTAAAAAATCAATGATTTCCTATAGATCAAGGCCTGTCAAGTGCCTGTAATCCCATCACTCAAGAGACAGGGGCTGGACAAACAGAAGTTCAAGGATACTCTAGGCTATGTAGTTAATTCCAGGTCAACCTGAGTTGCACAATGAAACCCTGCCTCAAAAATTAAGCAAGTAGGAAAAATAAAAGCATTTTTCATGGAATTGGGGGTATAAAACAATATAGACAGACAGGAAAACGGGACTTAAATAAGTGAAGAACCAGAAGCTTTTCTACCACCAGGAATAGGGTGGTAGAAAAATAACCTCTAGGCTCTGTGGTCTACACTGACTGTCAATTTGATAGAATTAGATTAGGTCAGCCTCTGCACACATCTCTGAGGGATCATATTCATTAGATTAATGAAGGTGGGAAGACCCATCTTAACTGTGGGCACCACAGGCTGGGTTTCTGGGCGACATAAAATGGAGATAGTTGACTGAACAGCAGTATTCGTCATTCTCTCCTTCCTGTGGACTGAATACAACCAGCTACCACAGTGCTGCTAAGATGGACTCACTGCAGGTTGAAATCCACCTTTCCTCACATAAGCTGGTTTTTGTCAGGTGTTTCATCCCAAAAAGGAGATATTGACTAACACATGTTCTCAGGAAAATATTGTGGGTTTTTTTCTTTTCTTCTTCAATTTTCAGCAGTGCTAGGACTCAAAACCAGGGCCTTGCTTTTGTTAGGAAATGGCTTTTTACTTTATTTTGTGATAGGGTCTCACTAAGTTGCCCATGTTGGCCTCGAACTTGAGCTTCTCTTGTTTCAGCCTCCAAAGTACTGGGATTAGAAACATTTTCCAACATGCCCGGGTTTGAAGGTATTTTTTCTTTTTTCTTTTTTCCTTTTCTTTTGTGACAGGGTCACATGTAGCTCAGGCAGGCCTCAAACTATATAGTCAATGAAGACCATGAACTTCTAATCTTTCTGACTCTACTTTCCAAGTGCTATTATTACAGGTATATGCTACAATGTCCAGTTTATGTGGTGCTAGGGATCAAAACCTAGGCTTTATATGCTATATCTTCAGTCTCTCTAATGAAGTTGAGTTTTTTAAAAACAATATACTTGTGTATGAGTGCATGTGTGTTTGCTGTGTCTCCATACTTGCATGTTCTTGTGCAACCTTCCTTACACTCACCTATAGGCTGGGGTTGCTCGTCTGCAGAGGCCAGAGTGGAACATCAGGTGTCCAGCTTCATCACTCTTCCACCTGGTTTTGTTTGGAGCCAGAGTCCTCTTTTCACTAATTCCAGAGTTTGAAGAGCTCTGAAGGTTATGGAAACTTTGCTCCCCTGCAGAACTTGGCCATACCCACATGTTTTACCTGGGATCTGGAGATTGTAAACCAGGCCTCCTCAGGCCCTCATGCTTGCACAAGAATTGCATGGAGCCATCTCTCTAGCCGAGGTGGATTTGTGTGTGTGTGTGTGTGTGTGTGTGTGTGTGTGTGTGTGTAGAGTAGATGTGTGTGAGGCGTGCACACGTGTGTGCAGATATACACCTCCATGTGGAGGCCAGAGAACTTTCAGTGTCCTCTATCACTCTCATCCCACTTGTTTCCTTGAGATGGAGTCCTTCACTCAACCTGGAGTTGTTTAGGTTTACCTTCTAGTTAGCAAACCCCAGCAACTCACTAGTCAGCCTAAAGTTACAGACATGTGTGTTCATGCCCAGCTATTTCCGTGGGTGCCAGGGAGTCAAAAGCAGGCAGTCTTGGGCCTTCTCGGGCCCTTATGCTTACAGAGCAAGTGCTATTAACCATGGAACCACTTTCCCAGGCCCTCCAATGTGGATTTTAAGGAAACTCTAATAACTCATTAACACAGACAGACTAATGATGTGAGAGAGAATGAACAACTTAGGCTTGTCAGTCCTTGGAAAAACAAAAGAGGGTGAACTTTGGGTACAAAATGAAGAGCTGGCCTTAGGGGAAGACAGAAATTTCAACTTTATAATAAGAAAGAATATATAGATATTGGCATAGGTAATCTGATAGATGTGATCATGAAGAAAACTGAAAGCCAAATATAAGCAGGGTTAGGATTTTATCAAGGGAATTACACAGGGAAAGGACAAGGGAGCAGAGTTGTATTGTCGCAGTCAGCCACACGCCACTGGGATGAATCTTCAAACCAGGCACAATTTTGGGGGAGGAAAGTATTTATTGAAACTACAGATTGAGGGAAAGTTCCATAATAGCAAAAAAAGCTGGCCCTCTTTCACAGGTCAGAGCAGAGAGAAAAACCCATCACCTACACCACACACACAGAACAGGGAACAGGCCAGAGCCAAAGAGAATTTCTTCTCCTTTATATAGGCTTAGGGTAGAGTCTTGCAACCCTCTCCCAGACTTAATGGCTTCTGAGTCTGGAATTTCCTTCCTTCATGGCCCACACAGCTTCTAGCTTCTTTACATCCTGCCCCCTACTGAGAGGCTGCCTTCCTGTAAACATCCTCAGAGACCTACCAAAGATACTTAAAAGAGCAAGTTGACAACAAAACCTAACCATCACATGTATCAATGAGAGATAATGTGAAGCACAGAGAACAGTAAAAGATTAATAGACTGGAATGCCCAATCAGGGTGAAAATGAATGTATTTAAGAAATCAGGCTAATAGATAACCAGATGGTAGTCAAATTTCTTTAAGCTTAAGAGTAAAGCAGTCACTAGCAATGATAAAGGTTAGAGTCTGGCCATAAGGAATCTTCTCTTGTGTGGGGAGGTTCAAAAACTGAGACTTAGGCGTTGGACAGATTATCTCTGTGTATGTATGACGATGGGAACTGTGACGCATCAGTGAGCCAGAAACTAAAGAAGAGAGACGTGTAACTAGGAGGTAAGCTCTGCCCTCCTGTAGTTGTGGGGAGCTAGAGTTTTGATTGAGGAGAAATGTACTATGGCAGCAAACAGGGGAATGTGTGCTACTGTGGGGCGGGGTAAAGATATGGAGCAAGAAGATGTCCTCACCTAAGAGGTTCGTGAGGGACAGTATTCCCTGAAAGAGTCAGGTAGGGTGAGATAGCGAAGGAGATTTTGTTTTCAGTACTGTCTCTACTTAATGATACTGGAAAATAAAGTGCAGAAGGCAAAGTGCAAGGGCTACAGGATGGGACTCTAAAGTTGGAGGACTGCACTGGGTACCATTTTCCCACGTTTAAGGCTGACTTGGAAATCTGAAACACTAGGAAACCAGCCAAAGAAAAAAGCCCTACACAGCAGGCAGAGGAGCCCTAAAAGCCCTATAAGAGCTTCATTCATAAGGGTGGCTGGGTATCTTTCCAATAAATGCCCTTCCTAGTTATATCAGCAGCTAGAGAACCTTAATGTGAAATCCCTTCATGCACAGTAGCTTGCATACATCCAATGAGCTCAGAAGAGGAATGTTTATGTTATTCAATACACTGAGGTGCTATTTGGCCTAGAGTAATAGGAAGGTGTACAAAAGAAGTCTTAAGTATGGTGGCTATTCCTTCATTCTCTACTCATTTCACTTTTTCCTTTCTGTGGTGAGAAAGAACTGACAATTGACCCTGAAGTAAGCTGAGAGGCAGCATGACATTCTGAGAACAAGCAGGAATCCTGGAACTCCTCCTTGTGACCTCACAGCAACACTTCTGTATGACTTAAAATAACAGATACCACAGCCTGTTAAAGCCTCAAATCTAGCTCTTTGTCCAACTGCCACTCCCTATGCAGTGTGCTCTGAAAGAAAAACAGCCCACTTAGGAGAGAATTCACATAAATTATGATTTCTTTCTTCTAAGGTGAAGGAATGACCTGGATAAGGAATTCTAAGATTTTTGTGTCTGACTTAAGGTAGAAACAAGTCCTGAGTATATAATTATTAAAATCCATAACTAATCCAATAATACTTTTATCTGACACAATAGATCAAATTAAGGCAAATTAAAGTCAGTTTTCATTCATTACTTATAAAAGGAAATGGTCAAAATGGCATGATAAATGCAGAAAAAATATTCTAGCAGGACTCAACATGAAGAAACATGCATAATGATTGATTACTTCTAGCAGAAGTAATGCAGAATACATGGACTATTCCCAACCAATAGATGAACTTATTTTGCGTGAAAGAGAGGAGAAAAAGTTAACAAAAACATATGTAATGCAATGCTTCAAAAGTAGTGAAAATGGGCATGAGGACAAAGGAATCAGCTCTATCACATTTAGTGATAGTATTATTAGTTATTTCTTTATTCACAGTCTCTAGCATGCCATCAATTGTCACTTCTTAACTGAAAAAGTGTTTTAATAACAGTTAATAGGGACTACAATTAACAAACTCATTTAAAATCAACACTGTGAAACATCAAACAGTGCACAGCTGGACAATGACAGAGTAACCTCTATATCAGCAGAATGACCTCTGAATAGCCCAAGAGGGCCACCTCGAAGCTAAGGTGGCTTCTGTGTCTGCTCAACTACTTTGCCCATAGGCCATTGGCTGGCTTCACTCATAATAGCTGATAACACTGTATTGAGAAATGACATGATATTCCCATGACTGGTGCTTCATCATTCACGCTGAAAATTACTCATACCAGAGATAACATGAGCTAATCTGTTCTCCACAGTTCAACAGTTTTGGGCTGGCAAAGGCAGGATAAAGATTCCCTAAAATTTAATTCCAAAACAGCTGGACAAAATAAGTGTTAAATATAGTGAAGCTTTTCCATAGCCAAGTTTTATTCTTCATTCTACAGCATGGGTATCAACCATATCAAGATTATAAAGCTATCTCGGAGTTAAAATCAGTATTCAGGCTCAGTAACTAATGCACAAAGGCCCCTTTGTAATTATGTGTACTCCTCTTACAGAGAGATAAACTCAGATGTCACAACCGAAGTCTGTAGACTTACAAATAGAATAAAATCCATATCTATCTATATTGCTGCTACTTGTTAAGATTGCTAACCTGATTTATTTCTGAAGAATGACTAATGTAGGTAGTAGTGTTCTGCAAACTCCCAACCAAAGCATGTAGAATAGAAATTCAGTACTCTGAACGATAATACTATCAATTGTGTTTAATTGAGGTAAAAGTTACATCACTGTCATGCATGGGCTTTAATGTATAATTCAGAGGTGATGAACAGGATCACTCTTGTGATCTTACCATTTCCATTATCCTGAATATGCTGTCAGGTCCCTTCTTATCAATCTGCCGCCCGAGGCCACTTGGTTCCAATTTGCATAGATGAGGAAATCACACAAAATAACTTTTGTCTCTTCCCCTCCAAATGTTTTCAAGATTCTCCATACTGTTTGCATGTATCAGCAGTTCATGTTTTAAGATAGCAGAGTAGTACCCCAGGGTATGCATCTGCCACAATCTCCTTACATACCTTCTAATGGTGGTTATTTACAGGTTTTTCTCATTTTTGGCTATTGTGAATGAAGGTGCTTATAGACACAGATCCTGTCCTCCCGCACAAATGGAACCATGCAGTCTGAGTCTTAAGACCACGTTTTGTCTCAACCAAGCCAGGAGCTGAGGGACAGAACTGTATTAGTGTCTACTTCTACATTAGACTCAGCTACAGAGCTTGAATGATGAGGTGAGACCCATGCCAACATAGCCGTATCTAGGCAAGCACTATATTCCCAGGCCAGCAACCAGCCCATATCTGGGACCTATGACATTCCACAGGAGTGGTACTCACAAGGAGAGACTCCTTTGGAACATTTAAAACAGGCTGTATTTGTCATTTTTTTTGCAGCAACAACAAAATACCTGAGGTTGGGTACTTTGTTTTTTTAAAAAAAAAGTTTATTTAGATCACAGTTTCAGAGGCTAAAAGTCCAAGATCTGGTAGCTCCCTCTGTTCAGCCATAACAAAGTCCTTTTTGGGGCCTGGAGAGATGGTGGCTTGCCTGAAAAACCTAAGGACCTGAGTTCAATTCCCTAGTACCCACATAAAGCCAGATGCACAGTGGTGTACACATCTGGAGTTCATTTGCAATGGCTAGAGTCCTTGGTGTGCCATTATCTATCTTCCTATCTCTCTTGCATTCTCCTTGAAATAGATTTTTAAAACAAAGTTCCCTTTGTTGCGCTGCAACATGGCAGAAAGGAAAAGAAGCTAGCCATATGCAGAGAGGGTCAAGCACATAGCCTCCCTTTATAAAAACCAACTCTTGTGAGAATTCACTCCATCAAATTAATAGTAACTCCCTTCTAAGCACAGAACCTCCATAGTGGCCTAATGAGGTTCCACTCGGTCCCATCCCTTATAAATTTCACCAGCTCTTACCATGGCCAAAGAAGACCAAGTTCCCAGCACATGAAGCTCTCGGAAACACACCAAATCCAGAGGCTTGCAGCAAGGCTCATACATCTCTGCTCTAACCCTAAACTGGTGTCACATTGCCATATACACCAAAAAATATATATATATATATATAATATATATATATATAAATAAATTAATTAATTAAATTAAATTAAAAGGAAAAAAGGCTGGGACTGGTGGCACAAGCCTGCAATCCTAGCTACTCAGGAGACTGAGGCAGAAGGATGACAAGTTCAAGGCCGGCCTGGGCAACTCAGTGAAACCCTGTCTCAGAATAAAGTGGGCCCTAAATGGAATCCTCAGGACCAAAGGGGCGGGTGTACCCATATAAAAGAGGGCTTTTAATTTACTTATCCTTTGAGGTCTCCTCAAACAGACCTTACCTAATTAATGGACAGCCATGTACTAATTATGTAACTTGGGGCCACCATTCACTTCCCTAAGCCCTAATTTCCCAGTATGTAAAATAGGATGATTATAGCAGTTATCCTAGGGTCATTTTGAAGATTAGACCATGTGTGTCAAATAAGCATAGTTCACAAGACACTTAAGTGCACAAATATTAGGAATTATTAATGCAAGTATATTTTGTATTTGGACAGTACAGACACAGGAATTTATTTTGCATGTCCTTACCAAGGTGATAACAGTTTCCTATGAGTATGTTTCACAATAAATTAGTTTAATCCATACAATATAAAATAAACAGTTTATAGCTAAGCAAGTTTTGGTCAATTATTATTTTTTTAAATATATATATTTATTGTCCATAATGAGTTACATTATTTAGTGGGCAAACAATGCGTTGTTATCCCAAAATCCCCAATTCCCCCCCTCCCCATCCCTGATCAGTTGGATATCCTCCTCCATGGGCTGTCTGTATTAGTCCTTGTGGCAAGGGATCCTGTATATCCTAGTACTCAGCCCGGTCTTCCTGGCCCAAGTGTGTTGTTACTGATGGGTGCCATGCCTCCAGACAATCTCCCCACCACGGCTCTCACAATCTTTCCGCCCCCTCTTCAGCTCAGCTCCCTGAGTTGTGGTAGGTAATTATTTTTTTAAATTGTCTTCTTTCATTTATTTAGTGTGTGTGTTGGGGGGGGGGAAGCACATGCCATAGCGCATATGTAGATATCAAAAGACAATTTTCAGCTCAGTCCTTGCCTTCCACCTGGTCTGAGGCAGGGTATCTTGTTCACCTGTGTGCGAGCTTCTGGGAATCCTGTCTCTGCCTCCCTTCTTGCCTTGGAAAACTGGGACTGCAGAAGACTAGTACTGCTTCCTTCTGTTTCTGGGATCTGAACTCAAGGTACTCAGAGTCGGGCAATAAGTGCTTTCTCAACTGAGCCATCTCCCCAGTTGCAAACAATTATTTTTTAAACTGCAAAACATCTCAGAGCTTTTTAATTGCTTGAGTTTTTTCTTGTTATTATTGTTGGGATTTTATATTTTTATTTTTTTAGACAGGGTCATGTTATATATCCCTGGATGGCTTGGTACTCATTACTAGCCCAGGATGGCCTGGTCTTCCTGCTTCACTCAGTAGATTACAGGCATATGCCACCATGCTTGGCTCATCTCAGTACTTTATGCCAATGAGCACTACGCCCCCCACCCCAAAGTCAGATCTAGTGTACAAGTTCCAAAGTAATTTAACCATGAAATGTGCTCCTTCTATATCAAGAATATCACATGACTCTGAAGATATCAATATAGTTTGGGAACTGTTAACAAAAATGCTGGTGATACCCACACAACGAATGGCAGCCTGTAGAGGATGGTGCCCTCTTCCCATTCCAGTTACGCGTTACCTGTCAATCAGGTCCCAATGGAGCCTTCCAAATTCAACTGAGATTTCTGACTAAATACTCTGAGACCTCTGTAGACTTTCTTTCATAGCTTACAGCCACTGACACACTTGGGAGATTATTTGATAACTGTCACTTCTCCCAGAAAATTATAAGCTTCAGTTAAAGCAGTCAAACAGTACATTTCCCTTAACCCTATCCCATTAGCATCTAGAACAATGTTTAATACAAGATACAAAATGTGGTCTCTCTCTGTCACCCAGGCTAGCCTCAAAGTTACAATCATCCTGTCTCAGGCTACAGAGTGTTGGGAATATAGGTGTGCACCACCACGCTAGCTTCACCTTTCTTGACATTGTGAATAACTGGGAAAAAAACTCAAATGTTTATTAATAGAAAAATGGTTAAATAAGCTATTCTACATTTATGTCATACAATGTTACATAGCCATTAAAAACAATGACCTTAAAGCAGAAGATGAACACGAGTAGGGCTGAGCACCAGGGTTGCTCACCAGGGCAAGATGCCATTCCAGGGCGCCAGCCTAGGAGGGAACAACCTAGGAAAAGGCCAGCGGTGAGTACCGACCAAATTGGATTCTACTTCTCACACTTACCTTGCAGGTCCCCTCACCCTGAGAAAAATTTATCTGAAGAAGGGCTGAAGCAGAGGACAACTATTTACTAGCTCCAGTCCCCAGGAGAAGCTTGAAGCTGATAACACTTCAGAAAGCCCAGCAGTGAATAGATCTGGGCGATCACAGCCCAGCTTGGTAACAAGACAAACCAAGCTGTATAAGGTTTAATCTGATTTGCCAAGAAGTGGCATACACAAAGTAGACCCTCTCCAGGCTCAAGCATACCAACCCCAATCAAGTGGGTAGTCTTCAATCCCACACCTACTGAGATCAAGCTAAACCAGGCCACCCAACACAGGCTATACAAGAGCTGTTATTACTGCACCCCAGTGAGACAACTGATCTCAAAATGGTAAGATCACAATACAAAACAAATTAACACACAACACCCAGCAAAAGGATTCCCAATAAGACTAGTCTCACAATAGAAGCTTCCAACGAGAGCTTAGAGGAAACCCAAGACATAGAAAGTCAAAATGAACTCTTGACAAGCATTTTACACAAACTGAATGAGACCATGAACAAATGGTTGGTTGAATGGCAAGAAACTAGACAAAGAGTAATCAAACAGGAATGCCAAGAATGGCTGAAAAAAAGTGGAAGAAATTCAGCAAAAAGAATTCAAATTACAAATCAAAGGATGGTTCAATGAATTGAAAGAAATGCAACAAAATGAACTCAAAGGATGGATGAAAGAAATGGAAAATAATCAACAAGAACAACTTAATCAATGGCTGAAGGTAACCAAAGAGAATCAGGGAACAGTACTCCACAGATGAATTAATGACACTGAAGTCAATCAAAAAGATATCAACAGAAGGCTAAATGAATTTGAGGAGAATCAAAAAATAAATGAGCTTATAGGCCAATAGAATAAGTTCAACAGGGACATATCTAAATGCAGGAATAAAATCCAAGAGCCAATTAACAGATCAAATCAAGAAATGAAATGTAATTCAAGGAAGAGGAGGAAATGCTGAAGAAAAAAATAACATGAAACACACCACAAGGAGAACAGAATTTCAGAACTCAAGAATAAGAAGAATTAGAGACTGAAACTCCAAAAACACTGTCATGTTCAAAAAAATGTGAACATAACATGAGAGAACTTTGGGACATCTTAAAAAGACCAACTATTCAGGTTATAGGTATATAGAAGGGTAAGAAATAAAGGCCAAAGGCATAAAAATATCTTCAACAAAATTATTGAAGAAAAGTTTCCCAACTTTACAAAAGAGAGACCCAGATACAGGAAGTTCAAAGAACAGTGGGGGGAAAAAAGAAAAAAGATAAAAGGACCAAAGAAGAAACACCCCATGTCACATAAGTCAAAACAATAAACACAGAAAACAAAGAGAGAATACTAAAAGCTGTAAAAGAAAAACAGCTTGTTACATACAGAGGTAAATCCATCAGAATTTTCTCAGATTTTTCAATGTAAACTCTTAAAGCCAGAACTTGGAAAAGGTATTTCAAAAGCTAAGACGATGGCTGCCAACCCAAACTACTATACCCACCAAAATTATCCCTCATAACAGAAAATGAAAAACCTTTCATGATATAAACCAGCTTTACAATTTCATGAGAGCACCAAGCCAGCCCTACAGAGAATACTGAATGTAACACTCTACCAACTCAGGAGATGAACCAAAATGCACACAATGAAAGAAAAAGAAACAACCGAAACTAGAATGGAAAAATGCATGAAAAGATCAAAAAAGCACCAAATTCCACAAAACCTTCAACATGACATAGATTAACTCACACCTCACAATTATAACTCTGAACGGTAATCATCCCAACTCTCCAATCAAAAGAAACAGGTTAACAGGTTGGATCAGAAAGCTGGATCTATCCATTTGCTGTCTACAGGAAACCCACCTTACAATTAGAGATAAATACCACCTTAGGGTGAAAGGATGGAAAAGGATTTTATAAGCAAATAGAAACAAAAAACAAGGAGTAGCTGTACTGAATTCTGAAAAAATTTGACTTTAAACAAGAAGTAATCAAGAGATAAGGAAGGCCACTTCATACACAAAAAAGGAACAATTTAATAAGAAGACAATAAAATCATAAACTTATATGCACCAAAGACAGGGGCACCTAAGTTTATAATGCAAAATTTACTACATAATAAAATATATAAATCCCAATACAATAATAGTAGGAGACTTTAACACCCCACTATTGTCCAGAGACAGATCCTCTAATTTTGGGATTGCAGGTGATGGGTTTCTCTCTCTGGATCTGTGAAAGGGGGCCAGCCTCTTTAACCATTCTGGAACTTCCCCTGGATCTATTACTTCAATAAATACTTTCCTCCCAAAATTGTGCCTGATTTGGAGATTCATCTCAGCGGCGTGTGGCTATGACAGTTTTGGTACTGGAAGCAGGGTGATACTGCTGAGATGAATCTGTGTGGATTTTGGTCTTCTGGATCTTGTGTGCTGAAGGAATGGACATGGACTTGGTACTTACAATTGAAGACGCCTTCCAGAATGGTAAGCCATGTTTTATGGGCTATTCTGGTGATAATTTGGAAATGCTAAGTGCAGACAGAACTGCATTTGGAGGCTTGGCTTGTGAGCTTTCTAAAGGGAAGGAGAGACTGCAGAAAACTTTAATAGAACTCTGTATCTGGAACAAGGGGTGGATGCATCCTACTGCCCATGCCCAGAGAATTTGACTAAGATTGAATTTAAGAAACCAACTGTAGGCCGGGCGTGGTGGCACACACCTTTAATCCCAGCACTCGGGAGGCAGAGGTAGGAGGATCACCATGAGTTCAAGGCCAACCTGCAACTACATAGTGAATTCCAGGTCAGCCTGGGCTAGAGCGAGAAGCTACCTCGAAAAACAAAACAAACAAACAAGAAACCAACTATTGTGCTTGGCTAAGGATATTGGACTGAGAACCTAAGATTTAAGGTTACAAAAACTCAAAAGCAAGTTTAACTTAATGGCACAGAGACTGGCTTTAGATTATGAAAGGTGCTAATGTTAAAAAAACAATACCATGATTGAAGATGGCATAACTGCTTTATATTGAAACAATGGAGAGATGCCTGAGGTGTTTCCACCCAGGAAGGACTGAATGAAAGACTGTGAAAACTCTTTTGAAAGGAGACGGTTAAAAAAAAAAAAAAGAAACCTGCTCTTCAAGGTCATGACTTATTTTGTTCCTGAATTAACAAAATGGCTGTGTCCTACATACCTGGTATTGCTTCTGGAAGCATGAGAAATGCATGTATGGAGTGGGTCATGAAGTGCATATGGTTCCAAGAGCCGCTGCTGAGATGTGGTATATGGAACAGGGCATGAAGTCCCTGATTGGCCAGTGAAGCCATTGGAAGGTGGACCATGGTTTGCAATGTGGTTCATAATGGAGACCCAAAGATATACCAGGACTGTGCAAGGGCTACCATGGAGTGCTGTTGGCTCACAATGGAAATTTTTTCCTAGCTACTCAGCCAAGCTGGAGGGATGGAATTGGAAAATCTGGAGACTGTCAATCACTAGTTGTGATACTGGATTTAAACAGCAGATGTTTGCCTAATTGTTGTTGAGTGTGCACTGGTCCAGTCTTGTTATGCCTCACAGCAGTTGGGAATGTTTACTCTGTGCCATTATATGTTAAAAGTTTGTAACTTGTTTTGACTTTAAAAAATTTACAGTTAAAAGGCAATCTTAAATCTCAGATAAGACTTGGGACTTTGGAACAGCCTGAAAATTGGTAAAGACTGTGGAACCTTTAAAGTTGGACTGAAAACAATATAGATGATTATAAAACTATTGGGGGCAAGGGGTGGATTGTGGTAGTTAAAATGGATGCCCCCCCCCAATAGATTCAAGAGTTATTAAAGTTTTTCTCCAGCTGCCTGCCTGGAGAGGATGTCACCTTGGCCATCCTAGGGCCCAGCCCTAAGGTGTGTCTGGGGTGGATCTCCAATTCCAGCTATACAAATACAAACAGTCTGAGTTCAAGCCTGGAGTTCCTGCTGTTTGCTAGTTGGAGTGGGAGTTGCTTGCTTGCTTTGGGATTGTGGGTGATGGGTTTTTCTCTCTCTGGATCTGTGAAAAAGGGGGCCAGCCTCTTTAACCATTCTGGAACTTCCCCTGGATCTGTTACTTCAATAAATACTTTCCTCCTGAAACTGCCTGGTTTGGAGATTCATCCCAGTGAGTATGACATGGACACATTTTTAAATTTCATTCACAATATGGGCTCTGTATTGCACATAGGTCAACAAACACACAGCAAACTGCTAACAGTGGCCACACTGAACAGAACTTAGAAAAGTCCTTTATGTTCTATAAACTGTTATTTCAATGCTTTTCAACAAGTATACATTTCTGTTGTAATTTTCTTATACATGAAGCAACTACAGGTCCACATAAATTAACATATATTTTATGCTTAGTTCATATAACATCTGTTTCTTAAAAAAATATTTTGTAATGCTTCTGACAACAATCTTGACAGAAGGTAGTACTAACCAATATTATGGAGTAAAAAGCACAGACATAGTTGCCTGACATCACAAAGCAAAAGAAATGACAGAACCAGGGCTATAATGTAGCTCTCTTCTTTGTTGTGTGAACCATTCTTGGGGACATGAACAATGTCTATTCACCCTAGAGAGGGCACCAATAAAAGACCAATGAAAGACAAATGTAGCATCCCTCCCAAGTCTAGTGGTGAGCCAATGAGTTTAACTAGGGTTACATGTAAGCACATGAGCAAGTTGGGAGAGAGTGTCTCTCTCTCCCAGCAACCATTAAATAACCAGAGAAGGGAGGGGTCTCCTAAAATCTATATATCAGTAGACAGGGTGGGCCCTCAGGAGACCCTGGCCCTCCCTGACAGAAGGTTACTGAGTGTCGTAGTCAGCCACACGCCACTGGGATGAATCTTCAAACCAGGCACAATTTGGGGGAAGAAAGTATTTATTGAAACTACAGATTGAGGGGAAGTTCCATAAAAGCCAAAGAGGCTGGCCTTCTTTCACAGGTCCGAGCAGAGAGAAAAACCCATCACCAACACCACACACACAATAGCAAACAGGCAGGAGGGCCAAGGAGAGAATTTCTTCCCCTTTATATGGCCTTAGGGTGGGGTCTTGCAAACCTTTCCCAGATTTAATGGCTTCCTGAGTCTAAACTGCCCACACAGGAAAGGATGTTTACTTCTAGCTTCTTTGAGCTTCTTTACATCCTGCCTCTTGCTGAGAGGCTGCCTTCCTGTAAACATCCTCAGAGACCCACCCAAGATAATTAAAAAGATCCAAGTTGACAACAAAACCTAACCATCACACTGAGCTCAATCTTGCACATGTCAACTCCAAGTAATCAGAGCTGCTGAGTGTGCAAGAAGGCAATGGCTGCCTCACGCCTAAAGGACAGTGTTCCACAAAACCAGTGTTCTTTTTGTTGTACATCACAGCTTCTCTGATAAGGAAAATGAGGCTAACAAGGCAGAATCAACATTGTATTAAACATTCTGATCTCCATCCTTTCCAACTCTGTAAGTGGTCTGAGGACACTGCTGATCTCAGGCCATTAAGACAGGGACTCCTTTCATCATCACTGAACAGGTTACAAAACCCAAGTTTGTATTCTTACTATTAATTTCCTCATATCTTTCCTACTTTAACCCTTTAGTCCAAGTTCAGCCATATGGGATGCTACAGAGCAAGTTTGTTTCATCTTTTAGACTATATTCAAATATGGGAGCAGGTACTTTATTTAGATAAATTTCCTGATTATAAAAAAAATAGACATGGTAGTACATGCTTGTAAGCCCAGCACTCAGGAAGCTGAAGCAGGATAATCACTAACATTTAAGGCCAGTCTGGTCTAGAGGGAGAAAGTGACTCAAAAAAAAGGGGGGGAAGGGGCCTTAAACACCCCATTTCTTTCAATCTGGACTTTAAAGAAACTGTCTTTGTAACAGACAGCAGAGACAAGCTGGGGCCCATGTCTCTTTGCCCCCATTAAGGACTGACTAGCTACTTCATATAGTCTAGTCTTTGTCACAAAGATTTCTACTAATTTTAGGATGGTCACAGGACCATCTTTTAAAAAAGGAAACTAGACTCCCCCACCAATTTTGTGAATAAATTCATTTTTTTTACAATTTTATATTTCATAATTATCTTTAAATACAGGGAAACTATGTGACAAGTTTATGGACCTAAGTACTTGGTAAGATAAGAGCTCAAGAGGTCCTCCAAGAACCTAACAAAATATCATTTTTCACTGACCTAACTGCCTTTTCCTTTCCCAGCATACATCATAATTTGAAAGCTCCATTAAAAAAAAAGTTTTTGAGCAGTTTATCATGGGTCTTGCACATGAAAGGGGCTCACTATATTTCTCAAGCAAAGAGGAAAAGGAAACTTTAAATTACTATAAGTAGATTGCTATCTTAATGTTAAGAAAGTAATCACTTGATGAACACCTACTGTGTTACGAACCATTCACCTACACATTATTTTGTTACTCTCTCAATAATCCCAGAGATGTCTCATTTGAGACTAAAGGTCACACAGAAAGTATTGAATAAGCCAAACAAGCCTAAGAAATTTGAACTCCAGTTTCTATGCATGATGTAATGCTGACCTCCAATTTGACTTTGATGTCTATTACCCGTTCTCCAGTTATGGAAGCAGGGAGAGATACAGAAAATTACTAAATACATATATATGTGTGTATATATGTGTGTATGTATGTATGTATAAAAACATGAGAGAAGTAAGTAGGTAGATGGACAGGTAGGTAGACAGATAAGGGATATATATAGCTCACGTCCTGTGGTTCATGGAAATCCTGCTATAAAATCAATGACTTTATGAAAAGCACTCAACCATTTTCACACAAGGCAAGCAGTCTGCTCTCCCAAGCTACCATGCTATTTTTTTGTCGAAGGCAGGGAGGACACGGGACTCGATCTTCCGCGTGGTCCCGCACACTACGAGCCCTTGGCCATCCTCGGGGCTCGCGGGCCACAAGCGGACGGCTCGGGTGTGCGGCGGGATGCATGCGGTCGGTCCGTCCCGAAGCGTAGGGAGGGTCCGAGGACGCGCCCCGCCTGCTTCCGGAGGCGGCTCCTACCTTGGTCTGAGCACTCTTGTCGAACTTGTCGTTTCGGAAGGAGAACGTGTTCTGGTGCTTCTGGGGTCTGCAGCGAGCCACGTTGCCCTTCTGGGAACTCATGGCCGGCAGCAGCGTGCAGGCGGAGCCGAGCACCGCACCGCACCGCGCGCGCTAGCAGGACGGCCGCCGCTCCGGTGACCCGGAAGGGCTTCTCAGTCCCGGCGTGCACACGTGACCCTCCGCGGAGGGGACGCTGCGGCTGTGAGGCACCGGCTCCGCGCCGCCCGGCACCTTTCTCGAACTGGGTGAACCAGTCCCGCTTTCTCCGAAATGAGGACTCCTCCATTGGCCCGAAGGCGGCTGTCCATCACAGCGGAGGGGCGGGGAGCTCCCACTCCCATTGGCTGCTCTTTTGCGCAATCCCCGCCTCTTGCCGAGTGCCTTCAGCCTCTGGGAGACTGCAGAGCGTTGCCGACTGGGCTGCGCGGCCTGTGATTGGCGGAACGGGACAGCGAGGCTGGCTGCCCCTCCCTCCCTTCCCCGCTTGCGGGCTGGAGCCCGGGTCGGCCTGGGCACCTTCCTCCAGTCCGCGACCGGCTCCGGGCCCCGCTGCGGCGCGGTGCGCTGCGCTCCGCTCCCGAGCCGTGCGCCGGTGCCCCGGGCTGCCCTCGGGGGCCCGCCCGCCCGCTCCCGCCGAGCCGCCGCGAGAGGAATCTCTCCGAGGAAGAAAGAGCCGGTCTGCGGCGGGGTGTCGCCTGCAGCGTCGTCGGGAGAGGAGGTGCGGGCGACCCCGCCGCGCGGTACGTGAGGCCCGACAGCAGCCGGCGGCGGGGGTCGCCGCTCGCACCGCCCCCAACCCCGGGGCCGTTAGGCGACGGAAGGCCAGCTCGTGCGGAGACGCAGCTCGGGAGACCGGCCCGCTCGGTGCCGGGACCGGGGCCGCGGCCCGCGTCGCCCTCCCGGGTCCGGGCTCGGGCCCGAGCGCAGAGGCCGGCGGCGACGGCAGGAGCGCGAGCGGGCCGCGCCTGGAGGACATCGAGGCGGCAGCCGTTCTCCCGCCGCCCTCGGAGCCCGGCGCGCCGGCCGGGGCCGCTCCGGTGCAGGTGCGTGCGGGCGGGAGGAGTGCGGGGCTAGGCCGGGCCGCGGCGGGGGAGGGGAGCCGAGCCGAGCGGGTCGCGGCTTTGTTGTGGGCGACCCGGAGCCCTCCGAGCCCGCGCCGGTGGATGGGCGGGCGAGTCGGAGGGTCTCCCTTCACATCCTCTTCTCTCTCAGCGGACCGAGGTGGGGTCGGGGTCGCCCGCGTCCCCCGGGCTCCCCGCTCGATGCCCTGCCTGCTCCCAGCCTGGGTGCCCCGAGCTTCCCCTGTGTTTGAACTTTGATCATCTATCTCTCCTCCTAAACTCGAGGGAATCGGTTTTGAATGGAAAGTTTTGAGTTTTGAAATCTTATTTAACCCTGAACCTAGAAAGTTGTGTCAAATGAGATCGTTACTGTGTGGAGGACGTTAGGGGGGGATATAGCCTGAGGTCCTTGTTTTTAAAAATCAACCTTGATCCATGGCGAGGTTTCTGCCCATAGCAGAACAGTCACTTTGCTTTTTGGTTTTTTTTTTTTTTTTCCTTAAACGATGCATTGATTTAAATCAGCCTGAGGTACTTTTGGTAAGCAAAGAATGAATAACGGGATCCAGATATGGTTGACATTTAAATTTGGGATACTGGTTTATGAAAGGGATTCCTGTGTAATTCCCTTTGCTATGTGTGTTGCCTGATCCATAAGATAATTCATGAACATATTTAAGACTCCAGTAAATAAAAGGAATTTTGGACATCTTGAGCCAGCGTTTGAAACTGTTGCATCAGGTATAGGTTGTAATTAATATCATTTATTTGTTTACTTTAACAGATTTACAATAAATGAACTTTTCTCTATAAAGAATTTGTCTCCATGTGTTTAGCTCATTAATTCGTTTGGGTAACATATAACACTATTTTGGTAATTACCATTATTGTCGGTGCCCATGCTTGTTGGCAAATTTTATTTTGGTAGAAGGGGTAGTGACCTTACTTAAAGGGGAATAGTGAAGGTGATCATGTGTAAACAATTGCTTTTGCCTTGCTATTTTAGCTACTGGAGGAAGTGAATGGCCCCCTCACCATATTTTGACCTCTTTCTTCTCCTACTCCTTCAAGTATTAATGAGGTTAAATGGCAAGGATCGGATTAGATTTTCAGCAGGCTAGGCAGGTTTAATTTTGTCCCTTAGTGTGCAGTACTTTAGCTGATACATATGTGGCCAGTGTTTCTAAGTCTCTTCATTTTTTAGTAGGAATGAAGTGACAACTGATGAAGAATAGTTTTATTTCCTGGGACAAATACTATCACTCCATAGCATCATAGCAAAATAATGTTTTCAGTATCTTAATGGACACAGTAGAACTAGGCAATAGGTGTTTCTTCCAAAGTTGTCACCGAATGGCTCTACAACTCTGGATATGCTACCCTTACATATGAGTCGGTTTCTACATCTGTAATAGACAACTAATAAAATGAGCCGCCTGCTCATTTTATAGAAAAGGCAGGAAGAATCATATAAGCAACAGTTATTCTGATGGTTTGAAGAGTACTAGTACTAGTTGATAAAAATTGGAGTTACAACTTTAGGATCAGTGATGACAAGAAAATTTAGGGTTTATTGACTTAATTGGTTTATTTACTGGTATATTTTATGTCTGCTGGAACCAAGATTTGCCTTCTCTTAAGCCTCAAGTCATTTCTGCTTTCTTGTTAACAATTTCTCACATTACCTTGCTTACATCTTAAACCCAGATTTGAGTTGAAGGAAAGGGGATCTTAGCACTGTGATGGTTAAGTAAATAAAGCCCAAGGAAAATAATTACTTGCATTGCCTAAAGCTGAAGAAAAAGAAGCGGAACTGAGACTTGAACCCAGGTTTTTTTGACTCGTCCTCAATCCTTTGTTTTGAGGTAGTCTTCCAAATACATGTCTGTCTAACATTTCACCAGACCAGGTAAAATGAGAAATTAGCAATATAAGGAAAACACTGTTGAGATCCATGTGCCTTCTACCTAATTGAAATTCAACTGCAAATCAGGAAGAAACTACCTTGTAAATTCTTTTAAATTTTATTCTCCCACAGCATTCCCAACCAATAACCCCTTCCCTATCAGTGAGTATACTCAACACCTTTAGATCCCTGAATGTTACAGTTTCATTTTTATTATCTTAATACTATTTAAGTATGGTGTTTTATCTTTCTGTAGATTGTTCTGTTCACTCAATTTGGCCAAGATTAATGTAATTTAACCAAATACTCTGCTGTAATTTTACCATTAGATGGTATGTATTCCATTTTGTGACTATAGCAGGTTTCTATAGATCAAGTTAAGTGTCAGTCGTGTGCTAGCTACTAAGTAGTGAGTTCGGGTCACCCTACTTAGCGGAGGGTAGCCTTGAGCTTGCCAAGTACTAGGATTATAGGCATGTACTACCACTAACTGCATGTCTCTCGGACTTCTCAAGAGCAACAGTTCTTGATTCTCCTATTTTTATAGAAAATATAACTTCTCTTACACTAGCTTCAAATGAAGATCAAAATAAACATTTGTATTTAAAAAAGCAGTGCCTTTCCTAAAATATCAAAATTGATTTGTAGGGATTGAGGAGTCTCATTGGTCAAAAATGTTTACTTGAAAAGCCTGATGACCCAGCCTCTATTTCCCCAAACCCACCCACACAAAACCAGATGCACAAAGTGGAGCTTGCATCTAGAGCTTGTTTGCAGCTGCAAGAGGCCCTGCCATGCTCATGGTGTCGTCGTCCCCCCAATACTCCCCCAAATAAGTTTTCCACTGGGTAAATACTTCAACTTCCGCTCAGGTTTTGCTACCAAATGTGATGCTAGGCTGGCAGCCTCAGAATCACCTGGGAGCTTGTTAGATAAGTAGACACTCAGGCCCTCTGCCTCAGGTGCTAAAGGTGCGTGAGATGCCCAGGTGATTTGTGCACACACTGAAGTCCAGGAAGCACTGCTGGTTTGGATTCTAATGGATCCATGGAATTGCCACATAGATACCAGAAACAGCAGTGTTGGTGACAAATGATTCCTAAAATAATAAGGTTTGATTTACAGTCGAATGTAAACCAAAAAATATACATAATTTTTCCCTTTTTACATAGGGGATGAATTATTTAATTTTGTCATCTATGTTTAAACAATACAAATAGATGTGTTAAGTCCAGTTTAGAAATATCTGATGTTAGGGTTTGTTTTGTCCTTTTTTGCTCATACCCTTCATGAATGTCCAGCACACTACTTAAAAATCATGGGATATGGAGCAGCTGATGTTATTCTTTTTTGGTATTTGCTTTGTGTAGGGGTTGTTGGGACAAGGTTTCAAGTAGCCCAGGTTGGCCTTGAACTACTGATCCTCCTGCCACCACAACCTGCTCTAGCAGCATTATCTTTAGGGAGGAAGAATGCCTGGCCTCCTGGGCTTTAGTAGTGCCCCATCATTATAACAACCAAAAGGCTGTCATTGGGAAAGATTGCCCTGGAATATGAATCTAGTAGTAGGTTGCTAGACCACGGGGTATGAGCTGCTTCTACATTATTAGACAACTGCCAATTTTCTGTCCAAAGTGTCTCCAGTAATGGATGAGAGGATCTGTTTTTCCACCACAGTCGTGCTGTAGACTTCTTAATTTTGCCCTTCTGGGGAGGATGGATGCTTCACTCTAAATTCATTTGCATTTCTTGGTTACTTCTGTGGTTGGTAGTACCTTCACCTATAGGCCATATATAATTTTATATTAATTTTCTGCTCACTTTTACAGTTCTTGATTTTCTGAATAGCAACTTGGAAGATTTTAAAGATATTCTACTCCTTAGTGTGTCTTCCACTTGGACTATATTACTGAGAATTTTAATTTCATGTATTATTTTTTGAGACAGTCCGACTTTATAGTCCAGGCTGATCTTAAATTTGTGGCATTTCTTTCCCTCAGTCTCCTGAGTACTGGAATTACCATTGTGCCCAAACTTGGAATATTTTTTTTTTAAGTATAAAGATATTTTACTAAGAGGAGGGCTGGAGATAGCTCAGAGGATAAAGGTGCTTTCTTGCAAAACCTAAAGGCCTGGGTTCAGTTCCCCAGTCCCCATGAAAGCCAGGTACACAAAGCAATACGTGTGTGGGGTTCATTTTCAGTGGCAGAAGGCTCCGGGAGCCCATTCTCTCAATATTTTTTAAAAGAGAGAAATAGGAGAACAGTATTAAGAGCTCCTGTCCATGAGAAGGCAAAGGGAGTAAAATCCTTTGACTTAGAATTTTTGTCAAATTTACCAAATGTTTATGATGGAGCTTTTTCCATTTAAACAAGGATTAAAGATTTTAATTTTCACACGTAGATCTGAAATTCATATGAAACTTTTTATGTAGTAAAAAAAACTTGTGAAATAAAGTTCTCAGTGCAAATAATTATTTTACTGTAAGAGTTTTAATATTTATCTCTGATGAGTATTATGATAGTCACTACATTTAATTAATCTCCCTTTATGGTAAAATTTTGGCAAGTCTGCCATTCCAACCTGTCTTTCAAAAAACACAATTGGTATTTGGAGTCTATAATATTAAAGAACCATTTCTTTTAGAGTACTGGTTGAGCATCTCTAATGCAAAAATCTGAATTCTGAAATGTAAAACTTTTTGAGTGCTGGTATAATGCTCAAAAAGCTTAGATTCTGGAACGTTTTAGGATTTCTGGTTTTGGGTTCCTAATGCTCAGCTGTTAAAATCTATACAAATATTTCAAAATTGAAAGACTGCTGGCCCTACTCCTTGCACATAGGGATCCTCACCCAGTACTCTGTTTCTTGTGTTTTATCTGTGGCCTCACACTCAGCTGCTGAAGAATCACACGGCATGGCAGGCAGTCTCCATTGTCTGCGTCCTCCACACTGCATAATATGTTCTACATGCTTCTCCATCTTTTTTACTCTGGCTGGAGTTTTTACATGATACTCATAATCTCAAACCCTACTTTTTAGTACCTGAGGAAACAAAGCCCTGTCAGACAAATTTCCATTTAACCTATTTGACCTATTAAGCAGGATGGTCAGGGTTCACTGAATGCAGAAGCGGGAACAAAGCTGGGCAGTCAATGAGATATCAGCTGTGCAGATGCACCCAAACTCCAGGAGGGATGCACAGAATATAAGACCTGTTAGAGTCTTGTTTCCCTCTTTCAGATTGTGTGACCTTAAGTTCATTAACAACCTGAAATGTGTAAAAGGATGATAACATAAGAAAGGTACTATGAAGATGAGGTAAGTGAAAGGGTCCACCTACTAGCCCCACGTTATTCTCATAGGATACTCTGTACTGTACTTTCAGAGTCTCTATAACAGCTTATAATTATGTGTCATTGTTTGATAAAGTTTATCTCACCTATTCTGAAATGTTGATGGGAAGAACTCGTCAGTGCAGTAATATAGTTCATTAGCATACATCACAGAAAACCTTTAAACCTTTTCTCTATTTTTAAAAACTGTATTAAGTCTTATTTGGACATCATGTTATGCAGATTTGTTGAGGAAGTGTTTTGTGTTTATAGTGTTTTGTGTTTGTAGTGTCTATATGCTAGAGCATCAGACTATTATAGACATTACCTCATTAATCACTGTATATAATCTTTGTGATGAAAGCAGTAGGTTGTATCACCTTGCACTTGAAAGAACTGAAGCAAATAAATGACACAAAAAATAAAATTTGCATCACCATTTGCTTACATTTCCCATTTGTTCTTTCTACAATATTACTAAAATTGACTCAAAAGCAAAATCAGGTTATATATTAGCCTTTCCAAAATCATCAGGAAACATGCAGTTAAAAATCTAATCATGGAGCCAGGCGTGGTGGCGCACGCCTTTAATCCCAGCACTCGGGAGGCAGAGGTAGGAGGATTGCCGTGAGTTCAAGGCCACCCTGAAACTACATAGTGAATTTCAGGTCAGCCTGGACTAGAGCGAGACCCTACCTCGAAAAAACAAAACAAAAAATCTAATCATGGGCAAGAGATTGCTCAGTGGTTAAGGTGCTTACCTGCAGAGCCTAGTGATGGATGTTCAATGCACAAAGTGGCACATCATCTGGAGTGGGTTTTCAGAGTTGGAGGCCCTGGTGCTCCCATTCTCTGTCTCCCCTCTCTGCTTGCAAATAAATATTTTTTAAAATAAATTTAAAAACATCTGGTAATTACTTTACTTTCAGCTTTCCCTTATGAACCTTCTCACAATGGTGATGCCAGAATTATCCAGGGGGTTGTAGACCTTTACCTTAAAAATGCTAGATGGAACTAAAGAAAATCTTTTTGGTATGGTTATGTTGTAGAACTCGACTTATTTTGAGGAAATAGTCACATGAAAGTAATAAGATTAAGAAAATAATTATAGGACTTGGGGTGTATCTCAGTAGGAGAACACTTGCCCAACATGCTCAAGGTGCTGGGCTTAATCCCCACTTCTGGGGGGGAAAAATAAGAATGTAGTATATGCTTAATGTAGATCAGAATAAAGAAGGAAGGGATCGAAACAGCCTCATTAATTTAGTGCGGTCATATTTTTTCGAGTTCCCACAAAAGAAGCAGAAGCCTTCAGGAACAAAAATAGAAGATAATAGTTTATCAGTTGCAACAAACTAGTTTCTGAGCTCAGGTTGTTCTTAAGTGTTCTTTGGAAATTTAAAATGTCATCCTTCATGTAATAACCTCCAAAATGCTGTCCATAGATTATGACATAGATTATCTCGTTTCTGATTAGTATTTTACAAAGTATACTACTAATCTCTGTCCCTTTCTCCCGCAAATTGTTTTCTGCACATCACTTATTAGCAAAGAAAATAGCAATTTGTTTTGTCTTTTTTATTATTACTAGATTGTTAGCCCAGCCTGGCCTTTGATTGTCCTGTTTCAGACCCCCAAGTAATTTAATTACATTTTGTCCACCAAGTTTGTACTAGTTACTTTGTCATTGCTATGAACAAATGGGGGGTTATTTCAGCTTACCTTTCATTTCAAAGGGATATAGTCCATTGTGGTAGAACAGACATGGCAGGCCAGCTCCTCATATTTCAGCCAGCAGCAGGAAATGGGTGAATAGGAAGTGGGGCTGGACTTTTCAGAAAACCTCAAGGCCTGCCACCAGTGACCCACGTCCTTCAGCCAGGCTGAACCTTGAAGTTCCACAGCCTTCTCAAACTGTGCCACTAGCTAGGGACCTTAGCCTATGGGGACATGTCACATTCAAACAACGTTTACTAACTTGTTTTGGCAAGCTTGTATCAGAAAATAGTATAGGTTACTTTTCTTTGTTTTTGAGAGGATTGCTGGCACTTTAGCCCCTCCTGTTTTAGATCCCAAAGTATCAGGCTACATTTTGTTTAGAGCTTTTTAACAGACCTTTTATTAAAGATTTAGGGCAAGAAAGTAACAGTAGTGAATACTTAAAGGTTTTGTAATTTAAGAAAAAGTAAAAGTGTTATTTTTGAAGGGCAGGAGGATTTTATCAACAGGCAATGAACAGTATGTGCAAAGGCACAGAAGCAACAACAAATATGTCTCTTACCCAAGAGCAGCATGTTTAGTTGAATAAATGAAATGTTTAGAAATAAGAGTTGAGGGCAGGAAGCGAGGACCTGAGGTGGGGTGGGGGAAAATCAGGTATGGCATGCTAAAGACTTGAGGCTTAGTGAGGGCTCATGAGAAGCCTCATGAAAGATGTTAAGCAAGAGTGATATCACCTGGCAGCAGTGTAGAATATGGATTAGGCAGGTAAATAGGAGACAGTGATTTTTTTTAATGCTCATTGAAAAACAGTTGCACTAAGATGTGATTGAGAAAATTGGAGAGGAAGGCAAGGCAAGATTCCTTGGTCTAATGTGAAAGGGAGATTGAAATATGTGGTGTCTACCAGCATTTAAGGGAGAGATCTGAAATCTTAAGAGTGTTTAGATTTAGGTGTCATTAGTGGTAGTTAAAGCCTTGGGTTTAGTTTAGCTGGGCACAGTAGCACACGCCTATAGTCCCAGCATTTGTGAACTTGAGGCTGGAGGATTGATGAGAGTTGAGGCCAGACTGGGGTATTAGCTAGTTACAGGCTAGCCAGGGCTATGTAACAAGACCCTGTTTCACAACACAAACAAGGATTGGGAAGATAGATAAATGATTAAAGGCCCTTGCTTGCAAAGCCTGCCAACCCAGTTTCAATTCCCCAGTATCCACATTAAAGCCAAGGTGCAAAAAGTGATACATGCATCTGAAATTGTTTGCAGTGGCAAGTCCCTAAAATGCCCATTCATTCTCATTCTCTACCCTTCTCACAAATTAAAAAAAAATTAAAAAACTGAAAACAAAGATATCATGGATTTTAGTGAGTTAAAAAGAAGACCAGTCTGTTTAAAGTTGAGCTGTCAAAATAAGGTTGAAGATTAGCTTTAAGAAGGAAGGAAAAGACAGTGTTGGTGTTTTGTTCTACAAAAGGATCACATTAAAGTTGAAGTTGGAAAAATACTAATGGTTCTTTGACATTATAAGAGCTGGCCAGTGGTGCTAAATTGATAAAGAAGCTGATAAATAATAGGTCATGGTTCACTTGGGGTCCAAAAGGTTGAGATTTGATTCTGCAGGACAGTCTGATATGGGAAGTGGACTAGAGATGCATATTCATCCCCCCCCCTTTTAAAGAAAGAATCTTGAATATGTTGATAAAAGAGATGGTACCCTCAGAAGAGATGCTGAAGCCACAGGAAACAGATCTACAGAGAGTTGGGGATCTCTAAATATGTTAGGAATAGAACTTTCTGGAATATATGTGGAAAGATGGCCATTAATGAGTGAGACTTTGTAAGGAGTGGGAAAAACAGGATATGATTAATTTCTAAGGCCTGGAATAGTAATCACATACATACATGACTGCTTTGTTAGTATATGTAGAATTTAAATTATTTATCCTCCCAGCAACTCTACACATAAGAAAATTGAGGCTCAGAGAAGAGGCTTGTCTAAAGACACAGCTATAAAGGAAATAAGATAATTATTTAAATACATTTATGTCTACTTCCAAAAATACAACCTGATAGTTACTAGATCTGCTATATTGGGAATAATTAAATTGTAAAAAGTTAGGGAGAAGGCTACAATATAGGTTTTACCCAGTAAAATCACTATAAAAAATAAAACCTAACATATATTAACACTTTGTTTCATTTTTCACAAAAAGATACATTTAACATTAGGACAAAAACAATCTCCACATAGGCATCCCCTTAAATAAAAATGTATTAGCCTAAAGTTGGCATATAAGTCCCCACTGCTAAATATAACTGGCTTTAAAAAGTTGGCCAGGTTTGGTGGTACACAATTGTAATACCAGCACTCAGAAGGCTTGGGTGGGAGGATTCTGAGTTTGAGGCCAACCTGGGCTATGCAGTAGGACTGTCTCCAAATAAATTAATGAATGAATGAATATATTGAATTTAACACATCTAGTTTGTCCATAACTCTTTTCATTGCTAAAGGGTGAAAACTTTTATCATAGATGTACTATCTTTATACCACCACTTTGAAGAACCAGTTATAAAATGGCAACTGCATATACAAAAACAGTACATTATTACTATTGTAAAAAATTAACCAAATTATGCTTGAAATTTATATTGTTCTCATGAAAACTGTTGTATTTCCCTCATTGTAAATTTAAGGATTCTGTTTATTGTCAAGCTGCCCTAAAATTAATTTGTGACAAACTGAATTAACTAAAAAACACAAGTCTATCTGTACTTTTCTAACTTAATCTGTTCAGGGAATTTGTAATTTTTTTTTCTACAAATATTGAAGGAATGAGCTAGATTGACATCTGAAATTTGCATCTGCCAGTAATGAGATTGCAAGGAAAGTCAATAATAATTGGTGGCTTCTAGACACCAGTAATGCCAACATTTGCCTCCTCTAAATCCAGTATAGTATCTGTGCTGCTGGGTGCTGAAGAGAGAGAGAAGAAGGGAAGATCGTGGTCTTATCATTGGAGTATCCCAGATGTTTGTTGAGTTGGGATGGGCTCCAGCAGCTGCAGTTGACTACCCAGAATAGATGCCCTTCTAAAGGAATTCCTTTCTTGGTGTTCGGAGTATCAGTTCAAACCACATCCCTTAGGGAACATATGCTGCCCCAGGGACTACAGAGACAAATTACTCTTCAAGAGCCCACCCTTCAATCATTTAAAAACGAATACTTCAAGAAGACAAATCATCTTCATTAGCACATAATTCAAGAAACATACTATATTACCTCAAACACTCAATCATACAGGAAATGGGTGATTTTTGTCAATACAGAAGTTAAATTTTATCTCTTCAAAGGACCAGGCTTATCAAAATGTGCCCCCTCCTCCATCAGGAGTGGGGCACTCTATTAAGTAGTCTAGGCTGAGCAGTCTGCCCAACCCCAAATGAAACTCTTTTTTTAGAACGTTGCGGTCTTCTCAGGTAATGCCTAGGATATAACTTGACATAAAATATGTACAGTTGTTATAACTGACTGATGTATATGGAATTTTTTAATTTTCATTGAGCAGATTAGTAAATTATATTTATGGTAAGTTTTCCTCACCTTAATGGTCTGTTTACTTAGCTACCTTTTTTCTCTGAGTTTTAAGTAATAAGTGGGCTTTTGTTTATAGAGTGCAATGTTGATAAAAACAGTTTGCTCATCACAACAGTTTCCGGAAAAATTTAAGGCACAAATTAGTGTTTGGAATTCTGATTCGAAGCTACAGAATAAATCAAAACAAAATCTATTGATTATATGTGGTTTTGTCAGTTTATATTCTGTGTAGTCTTTATAACTACTGGTTCTTGTTCTCTCTCTCTCTCTCTCTCTCTCTCTCTCTCTCTCCCTCCCTCCCTCCCTCCCTCTCTCTCCCTTTCCCTCCCTCTCTCTCCCTTTCCCTCCCTCTCCCTCCCTCTCCCTCTCCCCCCTCTCTCCCCCTTCTCTCTCTCTATTTAGCTAATGGGTGTTTCCTGTATACATAGGTGCTAAAAGTACCTGGCCCCATGTGGAATGTAGTCTAGTAAAGATAGTCAAGCACACAAGTGAATACATGGCAGGAATCACAGTTTGCGACCATGAATAGAGAGGATTAGGTGCTATGAGCAAATTTTAAGGAAAGAAAAATCTCTGAGAGAGTGTGATTTGACTGCAGTCAATTGGAAGCAAAGCTGTGTGAAATGCTAATGTGGAAATAGCTCCATCCTCTCAATACTGAAAAGTGGTGAATGCGACAACAACCAGGGTAGTGAAAGGAGGGGAAGAGAAGTACAAGATACAAAGTAATCTGAGGCCTTTAACCTGTTGAAAAGTTACTGAGAGGTGCTATCAAGGAGCTCTTATGCAGGTGGTTAATCACTAAGCTGTGTAGAAAAAGTATAGATTACAATGACACGGAATAGAAGAAATTCACATTTCCCAAATGTTTTTACTTTGTTCACATTTTTTGAGTTTTTCCTTTTTTAGCTTTATTCTATAAAACCCTTATCAGTCCTTTTCAAAGCCTAAAGAGGTAGAAAAGATCTTAATAAATACTTGATGTACTCCTTTGCTACAAATGACTTCCAAGTTTGTTGTTGTTGTTTTCTTTTTTGATCTTTTAAATCATTGAAAATTTCCTGTCTCTGTTATACAGTTTTGGCTTGTATTCAGTAATACTCCTCCAAAAGATTTTTTCTCCTCTAGAGATACCGTAATTACAGGTTTTAAAAACATTCTCAGTATTTTTGATGGAACATGGAATCAGATTTTGTTTCCATGGAGATGAGAAGAGATCCATATCTAGTTGTATAAAGATAGTGTTAATGCTGGGCGTGGTGATGCGAGCCTTTAATCCCAGTACTCAGGAGGCAGAGGTAAGAGGATCACCTTGAGTTCGAGGCCACTCTGGAGACTATATAGTGAATTGAATTCCAGGTCAACCTGAGCCAGAGTGAGACCCTATATGGTGATCAATGGTGGCCAAAAGTCTTTGTAATGGATTGGAAATGTAGATCAGTGGATGAATGACCTTTATAAGGGTAAACAGACCTCCCATCCTAAATGCTGGCTGGCTTCTTCCCAAATATGCCAAAGAAAACAATAGACATGTTAGCTACCCACAAGACATAAACTGGGATTCATATTAAATCAAAAGGCTGCCTCAGGCTGGGAAAATGGCTCAGAGGTTAAAGGCACTTGCTTGTAAAGCCCAGTGACCTGGGTTCAATTCCCCAGTACCCATATAAAAAAAATGTCAGATGCACAAAGTGGCACATAATTCTGGAATTCGTTTATAGTGGCAAGAGGCACTGGTATGTGTCCATTCTCTTTTTTCTTTCTCTCCTCTCTCCCCTCTTGCTAATAAATGAATAAAAATAAATTTTAGAAGAAAAAAGTTGTTCCCTCGACTATTTTTACAGACCTGTCTTCCCCTTCCTCGCATCACTCTCCCCCAGTTGCATTACCTGGCCCATGGCTTCAGAAACTTTATTGATGTGTCAGCTCTGGCTGAAATATTTTTTATACTTTCCCTAGAAATCATCTCTTTAAAAAAAGAAAAGAAAAAGAAAAAACCTGCTGTATTTGCTCCTTAGCTCTTTTTAAAGGAGACTATAAAATAGAATTCTTACAAATTGAAATATTCAGCAAGCCATGATTTAACTGAAGGATGTGGTTTGTACATTCTACAATATGAATGACGATAGGCATTTATTTGTTAGTTTTCATTTTCTTAGTAACGTGTGTTTGACATACCTTCTTGGAGCAGGTTGTAACATGTATGCCTTAGGTTTCATTTTCACAGTCTGACTGCTCTACTTAAGCTCCTCAGACTGGTACAAATCCAAGCCCCTGTGGGCAAGAGTTTGGCTGCTTCATTCTACCCATACATAAAGAGTGCCTATAGTTATTGTACACTAATAAGCATACATTTATTTCTAAATTCCTCTTTTTCCTGTTTCTTTTTCTTCCTTTCACTTTGCTTCAGAGCAGAATAGAATCCCTATCTAGAGCTAAGATTATTAATCATTAAAATGAAAATTTGGAACGGAATGTAGCTATAAGTAAAGATACAGTTTTATTTCTTTTGTAACAAAAATGCCTCACTGAAGCACTGTAAATAGCCATTTTATCCACAGGATTAGATAGGTGCAAAAGGGAAGGAAGGATTCTTGTGGCTTCCTAAATACACCTACAGAAATTCAGATAACTGCAGCTCTTACAGATTATGCATGTGGTAAGGCATGAGAAGTGTAAAATAAAAATTCACCATATCTTAGACCAAAAATTTGAGTTTTGAGAAGAGCATTTTCAGGTCACTGCTATTAAATATCTTGGATCTTTTGTCCAAAAATCTTTAAATGTAATTACAAGGCTCTTCATGAACTATAGAAATCTATAATAGTCCTGGTACTATCCAAGGTAATTTTCAGGTTTGGCCCAAAGCTGTTGACCAGGCTAACTGATTTTGCATAAAATTGATTAAATAGTACCTAACTTAGAACCATCAGATGAGGGTGTGTCAAGAGTCTGGTTTGAAAGCAGTATATGGTATTAATACTGACACCATTGTTTCATTTATAGAGTGTTGACTAGAAACAGTTTTACAAAGCAGTAGAACCTTAAATAAGTGGCTACAGAGCCTAAGGAGCAAGATTCATTGTCAAAGTGCCCAGCACTTCACATAGCACTTCTCTGTTTCTGATCTATACTAGGTTATACTCCTTTCACTGGAAGATTCATTTTCTTTACTTTCCAGGTGTATGGCACATGCATGTAACCTCAACACTTAGAAGGTGGAGATAGGAAGATCAGGAGATCATATCTTTATAAAGGTCATCCTCAGCCAGATCGTGAGTAAAGGCCAGCTCACCATGTGCTACGTGAGAACCTGTCTCAAGCAAACAAATTATTAATACCAGATGACTCAAGACTGATGCGAGAGAGCACAGACTGATGCAAGAGAGCACGGTGAACAGCATGAACGGTTGCTGATTTGTCAGTTATAGTAGGTAAAGCTGAGATTCTCTTCACTCACATCCTACAAAAGGCAAAAGAATCTGGAGAACAGATAACTCTGTCCTGAGAGACAACATATTTACCCATTTGGATGAGACATAAGCCTTAGGCATGTAACTACTGGTCTAGTCATTATTTAAGGGATTATAACTTTTTGGTCTCCAGGTCTAAGAATACTTCCCTGATAGCAACCTGTGAAACCCCTAAGTATACTGTTGATGTGGTGGGGAGATAAAGGCTAGAACTTGTGAACAGTGCTATGTAATCATGGGGAGGGATGGATACCGTCTGCTCGGGCGGCCCCTACACTCACTATCAGTCTAGCAAGGAGAGCAGCATAAGTACATGTTGCTTTTCAAGCCTCTCTCACACCTCTAGGGCAGATTTCCTGTGGAGCATATGAACATGCTTATATATGCTTGAGGTGTACTCCCACTGTGAGTGTACCCTTGTTTGTGTGTGTGTGTGTGTGCGCGCGCGCGTTCATTTTCCTATGTGAGCCAGGGTCGCACGTTCCACGGCATGCCTGTGGAGGTCAGAGGAAAACCTTTGGGTCACCCCTTGCTTTTCACCTCATCTATTGAAGCAGAGTCTCTTTTGTCTAGCTTGTCTGGTAGCTTCCTAGAAATTTTCTTGTCTCTGCCTCCCATCTTTAGAGAAGCTTACCATGGCTTCCAGCTTTTACATGGGGTCTGGGTCATGAGAACTCAGGTGCTTATATTTGGACGGCAGCTACGTTATCCAGTGTCATCTCCAGCCCCAAAGAAGTTATTCCTAAAATAGTAATTGTAACATAAAGCATTAAAGCAAAAATTGGACACTCTTCAGTTCCAAGTCACATAGGTCCCATGGTGAAACCAGAGTGTTTGAGCCTGGCAACTAGTCTTTACAATCTAACCCGTGTCTTCACGTTAGCCTGTTTGTCCTCGGAGCTTTGATCTCTCTTCTCCCTCCCTACCAGGTAGCAGTCTAGGTTTAATGTGAGGTCAAGGTAGATAATTTATGTGCTTTTGAGCATACAGCTGAGGTTTGTTTGAAGTCCATCTAGCTAACCAAACCCTCCACACTGAAAGAGAGTAAGTAAAGCACAGAACAGAAACCCAGAAGAAAGTAGAGCAGCAGCAAGAGGGCTTAAAAAGAGTAAGATGCAGGATCCTGAAACACTCCCTGACATAGGCCCCTTACTCTCTTGATGGAGAACAAGCTCACTGCCTGGAAGCTGGCTGAGAGTTCCAGGGTGGTCTATGTACCACACATCACTCTCCACACTTGTGTACATAGTGACATGTGCAGGGAGTCTTCCAAGCTTTTGTAGAAACAGGTCAGACTTAAAACTTGAAGGTTAAAATCTGTTGTAGCTGATAAAAACTCAGTTCTCCTTCCTGCACAACTTTTCAGTGTCAGTTTTAGGTTTGTATTAGATATTACCTATTGCACTTAGTTCTCAGGAAAGCCCTGCAAGATGAATAGATTTCCATTATATACCTTATTTTAGGCTTAAGCAGCTGCATTTCTCCTCCAGTAGTTGAAACTGAGTATTCAGTTGATTCCAAAAGTATGTTATATATCAAGCATTCCTCAGCTAATACTCAGTAATAGTTTCTGTGCATTAAGCAGTAGGTTTTGTGTCCATTTCTCTGACCTCATTCTCTGTTATAACACCAGCTATGACAACAGGATTTTTGTTGTGTTTGAAACAGGCTCTAATGAAACATCCCACCTGGTCTTGAGCCCACAGTCCTCTTGCCTCCTCAGTGCTGGGATTACAGGTGTGTGCCACCACACCCAGTTGTAATAAGACTTAAGATGCAGGAAGAAGCAGGAAAACACATTGAGCACACAAAAGCTTTAGGAAAACAATATGAGTACAGCTAAATATTGGCTGTGAGAAAGCAGACCTAATTTTTATTTAGCATAGAAAGAATGCTCCCCAACTAAAATTTATCTAAATATAAAAACCTAGTAAGTGATACAAACAGCATCATTTAAAGACCATGATGAATACCAAATCCAGGATTTGCTTACTTTTTCTTTTCTGCCATCTAACTGCCAAGGTCATTCCTCCTTTCTCTAATTACATCTTTTGTGTAGTATGAACAGTGGTCCCACCTTTTTTAACATTATATTTCATATCCTTCTCTTTTTCTTCTGACCCCATTGCACCATCTCGCCATGTTAACACAGTAGCAGACATTCCATTCTCGAATAGTAAAGTGCCTTGATAATCAAGAAGGATGTGCTGTGCGTTCAAGTTGCTGAATCAGAAGATTGTGCTTTATAATAGCATTGTAATCTTGCAGAAGTTAAATTTGTGTGTGACAGCCATTGCCAGGAATGAGTGTACTTGAATTTAAGTATCGAATTTAAGTACAATAAAGTAGGGAGTGTGAATGGGTTCCATTTTGTGTGTGTGTGTGTGTGTGTGTATCACATCTTTATTATCCATCCACCAGCTGATGAGCATTTAGGCTGATTCCAATTCCTCTTTGTAAAAAACTGGGTGCCACAAAGTTTCATGGATTTATTTCTTGGTCCTTGATTATGTTCCATTGGTCTGCTTGTCTGTTGTTAACATTACTGTGTTGTCTTTGTCACAATGGCTCTATAACATAGTTTGAGGTCATATGAGGGTTCCAGCAGTGCTCTTTCTGCTCATTAATGCTTATCCCTGGCCTTCTGTATTTCCACATGAATTTTAGATTGTTTTCTAATTCTGTGAAGGACATCATTGAAATTTTGATGGGGATTGTATTGAATTTATAGATTACTTTTGGTATTATAGATTCACTTTTTGGGACATTACTATCGTGGATCATCAGGATTGTAAAAGTACTTATAATCCTATTAGGGTAAAATCAGCATTGTTGTGCCTTCCTTTAATTCCTGCGCTGCACTCTGTAGGCTGAGGCAGGAGGATTACTAGTTTGAAGCCATCCTGAGCTACATAGTGAGACCCTGTCAAAGAAAGGGTGGAAAACAGAAAAGAAAAAGAAATCAATCACAAGGTTTAGTTTCTTGCTAAAAGCCCAGCTTTCTAGAAACCTGCCCAAACTATTTGTTAAATAACCTAATGGATTTGTACTGCTTGTTTAATAAACAGCTTTTAGATTAGAATTTCATTAAAAAGTATTATTTTTGTTGAAATGTAGTCTTCTGAAGCAGTGCTGTATGGGTGATCATAGTTGCCTACGCTTTCTCTGTAGAGCAGGAATTGGTCACAATAGTCCATGGGTGCTGTGCTGTAGGTCAGCACCACAGGAGCTGCGGCATTTGAAGTTAGCTTGCATGTGAATAGCAAGCCAGCTCTGGGTTGAATGGCTGAGTTCCTGGATGGAGGTCTAGTTTAGAATTGCCCAAGTAAGACTTAGAAATGTTCATTCTGTGCTGTGCAGAGGTAGACACAAGCACTTGTGAGTAATAGGACTACAGAACGATTTGATTTTATGAACTAGCACATGGAATTTGTGGCTGTGTATTCAATAGTGTAGTACCTAGCAGTGTTAAGCTGGGGGGGGGGGTTACAAATGTAGGCTAGTGGTAAAGTACTTGCCTGGCATATTCAGGATCCTGAGTACAACTTTCTCTAAGATTTTCTAAAATTTTAGTATTTAATTAGAACTTTACCTTGAAATTACCAGACATGATGCCTTTTCTTTCTTTCTTTTTTTTTTTTTTTTACTTTTTTTTTCTTTTTATTGTCCATAATGAGTTACAACATTTAGTGGGCAAACAATGGGTTGTTATCCCCAATTCCCCGCTGCCCTCCCCTCCCCCTCTACTGGATAACCTCCTCCATGGGTCGTCTGGATCAGTCCTTGTGACAAGGGACCATGGATAGCCTAGTATTCAGCCAGGTTCTCCTGGTCATGCCTCTGGATAATCTCCCCCACCACGGCTCTTACAATCTTTCCACCCCCTCTTCCACATAGTTCCCTGAGTCGTGGTGGATGAGTATTAAGGCTGCTTTAAGGTTGTGAGTTTAGGGGTCTTTGTGTCGAAAATCGTTGGTTTCTGTCTCACTGGATTATCCTGTGTTGATTTAATGGCTGTGGCTGTGGGCCCCTTGTTCATCCCGTCATTCTCTGCGGGGTTCCATTTGGATCCTCCACGATATGACTGTGGTGGCTCCTCTCTTGCCAGAATCTCAGCTATTGGCCTATGGTCGGTTGGTAGGGTTAGATGGGCCCCAGCTCTCTCGATGCAGACATGATGCCTTTTCAAAGAAGAGTGCTGTAAAAATTTATCTTTTCAACTTGAAGCATAAAAGACCCAATACTTTTTTTAGATATTTGTTTCTGTTGTAATTTTGAAAATTTCACACATGTATATAATGTATCTTGATCATTTTCACCCATTACCCTCCCATATCTTTTTCCCACTAGGAAGTTTCCCTAAGCTTCTTTTCCCATATAGCACAATCTGAACTTCTTGAAGCTAAGTTTAATTTTCCTAGGAAAGTCATCCAAATTTCATATCCTGTGATCTCTGCTAATTCCTCTTGTAGTCTAAAAGAAAAAAGAAATACAGCCTGTCTCATATAGATTAGAGTTTCATAATCTGTGTTTCTGCATAAGGCAGAAAATATGGGGCTGGGAAGATGGCTCTGCAGGTAAAGGCACTTGTTTGCAAAACCTGCTGGCCTGCGTCCAATTCCCAAGACATCCATGTAGACCGGGTGTAAAAAGTGGTACTTGTTTGCAGAAGCAAGAGGCCTTAGCACACTCCAACACAAACATACACATTGCAAATAAAATAGATGATTTTTAAAGATAGACTATACATTAAAATGTCATACTAAGTACCTCTTTTCTAAGTTATAAATCATTGTAAGTATCTGCATGTTCCATCTTTACTAAGGGAGCTTTGTCGGCTTCCTTCATGATGAATATTCAGTTTGTTTGCATTTTTTAAATGCAGAAAACTCTCCAATGTTCATGGCTCTCGAAAGGTCCTAAAGTCATGCTTTTACATGAGGGTACTTCTAAATGTCACTACATGCCCTTTCCTTGGTATCAGTGTGACTAGCCTGATGAGTCATTATATAATTGATCTCCTTTATTAATAGTTTGATGACTTCTTTTGAATTGGGATGTTCTGCCTGGAGTATTTTGGGCTCCATTCGGGGGTCCCTCCCCCCTTGCTTTTCATAGTTGAATGTCTTTGCTGTCACTTTGGTCCACTTTGTTGTTTTCTACCACTTGATAATCAAACATTCACCCTATTTGTTAACACTGGGGTTTGTAGGCTCTGTTTTTCTTGTTTCCTACATCTTCGAGTTCCTCTACAATGTTAATGGATCTATGAAGCCAGGCTGTGTAGCTGTGTAGCTCGGTGGTAGAGCATATATTGCACCCTGGAGTGAGAGGTAAGGTAGTACATACACATCAAACAGACAGGTGTGATGCAGGCTAGGACAGGAGGTGTTGCAAGCTCCAGACCAGTGAGACCTTGTTTCAAAAGAAAGAGTAGTTAACAGGTTTTGGGGGGTTTGTTATTGTTGTTCTGATAATACTCCAATCTTTACTTCTTGTGCAATATTTCTGTCTTCAGTTGTTTTTGTCTTTGAGCAGTCAGATTTGTTTATAGCTTTAAAAAATATACCTGGGAAGTGCTTATGTTAATTAGTATTATCCTTCTCATTGCTGGGACAAACACCTGACCAGAAACAGCTTATGAAAGGAAAGAATTTACTTTTACTTGGGGCTTTGAGTTCCAAGGAAAGCTTCATCATGGCAAAAGAATCTGGCTCATTTCGCCATACATCCATAGAAGAGAGACATTAGACATAGCAGAAAGACATGACCAGGGTTAAGGCTGGACTCTTCCCCTAGTGACAGACCTCCAGCTGGACTCTGCCTGTGGAGACGCTGTAGAGATGGTTCAGTGGTTCAGGCACTTGCCTGCAAAGCCTCATAACCCGAGTTCAATTCCCCAGTACCCATGTAAAGCTGGATGCACAAGGTGGCTTATGCATCTGGAGTTCATTTGCATCGCTGGAGGCCCCTTGTGCCGATTCATTCATTCATTCATATTCTCTCCCTTCACCCTCTCTTCTTGCAAATAAACAAATATGTTTTAAAAATACTTGAGGCAATGGGGTCATTTATATTCAAGCTACCATACTGGATCATTGAAGCTTCTGGAAGCCTGATTGTTAACTAGAGTGACTAATAGAATTAGTTAAGAAAATTCCCCAAAACTTGTCCATAAATGAAATCCAAATTCAAAGAAATAATTCATCTTGAGCTTGTTTTATGTGGTGATTGATATTAAAACTTAAGTGACTTACTTATCCAACCTACACTAGACAGAATGAAACTTTAATCAACACAGATACTGTTTAAACCTAAATTAAAAGACAGTTCTATCCAGTAAATTGGAAATTTAAACCTTTATTTGTTGTCCTTGGTAGATTGTTAGTAATATGACTTGAATTGCAATACTGGGAGGCTATTGCAGTAGAGTTTGTCAATAAATATTGCATCAAGCATTTAAAGGAGTCATGTCAGTAATTTCATGTTAGATGAGAGGAAGAAGGTATAATAAGGCATTCTACTTAGGGACATTTTAAACATTATTCTTCCTGTTTTGCTTGAAAAGAGCTCAGATGTTAATCCTTTTCCTTTGTCATTGAGCAGAAAAGTTTACCAGGAGAAAGGGATTCTTTTTCTTTTATATAATTTTAGGAAGTCCCTCATGTGAGTGAGGTAACAAAATTCTCTGTGGGGAGCCTGTGCTTGTAGTAGAGCTCTTGCCTAGCATGTGTGGACCATAGGCTCAATCCCCACCATCACCACTAAAGAGGTCTTTAATTTTCATAGTAGAGGCCATATGTTTAACATTGAGATGACATTTCATTTTGCATATTGATTGGAAGAGGTACAGAATATTCTCCTCCTTGATAGAATATCCTTGTGTCATGATGCACTGAGTGGTTTTAGGAGAGAGCAGTTCTTTACCACTCCCCCCACACACACCCTGTAGCATTTTAACTACTTCCATTTTGCCCCACATAAGAAACAAATGATAACTAATAGTCACAAACAATATTGTACTCTTCCTTAAGATGTAATTTTAGGTTTTTTCTTCCTTTGTGAAAGCCTCCTAGGTACAGAATTGAGTTAGTCTATTTACAAACTCATTCAAAATATCTTAGGGGCTGGGGAGATAGCTCAGTTGGTAAAGTGCTTTCCTTGTAAGCATAAGGACCTGAGTTGAATCCTTAGAACCCATATTTCAAAAGCTGGTCGTGATGGTGTGAGTTTGTAATCCCAGCTGCAGAGAGGTAGGGACAGGTGTATACTTGAAGCTCACTGGCTAGCCAATCTAGCCTACTTGTGGCTCAAGAGTTCCAGACCAATGTGCGACCATGTCTCAAAAAAAGGATGGCTTTCCCACACAAGGTTGTCCTCTGATGTCCACATGCATATGCACATGCTTACATGTACACACACACACACACACACACACACACACACACACACACACACACGAATGTTTGAAATAAGCCAGGCCAGGTGGCACAAGATTTGGAGCAGGAGGGTGAGAGGCAAGCCAGGGCTACATACTGAGACTTTGTCTTTTAAAAAGAAGAAAAGAAAAAGGAACTTTGCAGTTGTCACAGTCTGCTTGGCACCAGCGTTGTAAGCAAGCAGAAGTGCTTGCTGTCCTCTGCAACTTTGAATATAATTCCTGGTTCATTATCATCATCTGTCTGAGCAGAGGCCCTACACTTATTTTACCTTAGTTTTGTGCCCTTCAGCCCACATCATTAGGTTCATATTCTTAAATGTACACAATGTTATATATGTACTTTTCGTTTATACTTGTGTATTAAGTTTTCAGTTCCTTATTTTTGACCTGTCTGTTCTTAAGCTCTTGGTATCAGAGTCAGTGATCACTTCTGACTGCATATCCTGTTATCTTCATCAAACACATTTTTTCCCCAGTGATTAGAATCCATTGCTGTTTGTGTTCTGACACAAAAGTGCTGTGGTGTTACATTCACGATTCTTGGTTAGCCGAGTGTGCCATTTTTCAGCGAGGCTGGCAGCCAGCATGCCTCAACTTTCCCACTCAAACTCATTTGTACTCACGAGGGTACAAATGCTTGGACATGCCTGGCTTACTATGCCGGTACTGAGATCCAAGCTTGGTACTCATGCTTGTTCCTTACTGAGCCATCACCACAGCCCCTAGAGTCGTTCTTTTATTTTTTCCAGGTACAGTCTCATTCTAGTCCAGGCTGACCTGGAACTCACTCTGTAATCAAACTCACAGTGATCCTCCTCCTTCAGCCTCCTGAGTGTTAACTAAAGGCATGAGCCCTCAGGCTTGGCTACAACTTGATTTTTGAGCAGCATTATTTCAGGTATAACCTCTCTTGGAAACTTGTGAATTTGGCTTTCATGTCTATTGTAAGTTCTTACGATCCTTCTCATACAGTAGCCTTTTGTGCCAATTCAGTCCTTGCTTATTACCCAAGAATCGTGCATTTCATTGAAGTGAATTAATTTATGGTAATGTATTTTATATTGTAACAACTGGTCTCCTTTTACATGTAGGATTTTATTGCTAGTCACTTTTCTATAACTGTAACAAATATCAGATAACTTAAAATGAGAAGACTCGCCATTTTTGAGGGCCCAGTCCATAGTTCATTGGGCCTGTTTCTGTATAACTGGGGCAAGGCAGCACATCATAGCAGGCACATGTGACAGCAGAACTGTTTACCTCATTGCCAAAGAGCGACAGAGAAAGAACAATGGATCCCACAGTCCCTCTGAGGGCACACCCCTGAAGACTCTACAGTAGTGCCACCCTGAGCAGCTGCCTTCATCACGTGGGCCCTAAACTATAGCATTTGTTCATTTGCTTATCTCCTCCTGATCACTGTTTACAGAATAGTCTTTCCAAAAACAGTGATTATAACCTGGGCTCCAAAGTCATTCTGCTACTTACCACTTCTGGCACTTACCAGTTATGTTATCATAGGCAAGTAATATAACAATTCTATGCCTCTGCTTCCTCGATGTGGGTATAATGATCCCTATGTCAGAAGGTTTCTTGAGGATGAAATGAGTTAGTAGATGAAAATGTGTTGCTGAGGAGAGCAGTGTCTCTGGATATTCTCCCCCACCATGGCTCTTACAGTCTTTCTGCCCTCTCTTCTACTCAGTTCCCTGAATCATGGTGGGTAAGGTTTAAGCCTGCTTTATTGTTGAGATCTTAGGGGTCTCTGTGCTACTACTTTTAAGTTGTGTTGGAAATCATTGGTGTCTGTCTCGCTGACTTATCCTGGGTTGACTGATTGGCTGTGGTTAGAGATCTCGTGCTTGTCCTGCCACTCTCTCAGGGGTTTCAATTGGGGCCTACATGATAGGCCTGGGGTGGTTCATCTCTTGATGGGATATCAGCCTTCTGCCTGTGGCTCGTTGGTGAAGTTGGAATGATCACAGCTCTCTCACTGCCTTCTGACAAATACAATCTCCATCGGAGAGTGAGGTCAGTACAGGTTAAATGATATACACATTTCTAATTTGGCCAGATTCTATTGAGATTAGCCTCTCTGTAGTTCTCTAGTAATGGGCATTTCTCTTTGGAGTCCAAGTTTTTGGCTCCACTAGGATTTTGCCCTGAGTTCCAATTATTCCAGTTATGGATTCCATGTCACTGAGTAGATTTCTTGGCCAATTTAAAAGCTGTTGATTACCCTCCAGGTTTTGGCACCTCTGTTGCACAAGTGACCACTTCTTGGTTTGCTGATCTCTCCCAGAAGGAAGTGTGTTCAGCCTTCTCATGGCAACAGTCTGCATTTTATATCAGTGATCTCTGCTTTCTCCAAATATCATTTACCAATTTCCCCTGGCCGCTTATGCAGCACCTTCCAGCACTGCACTTGCTTAGTCATAACAGTTTTATGTGCCACTCCTCCCTCATTCTCCTCCTTTCCTTTCTCCTGTCTCTCCTAGACCTTTCCATCCTCTGTACAGGTTGAGTTTTTCTTCATGGCAGTTTTTCCTGCTTCAGATTAAAGCACTTTCGTTTTTTGAAGGATTTATTATCACATTGTAAATCCTTTTTCTCTGGTTCAAAAATTCTGCTGCAAATGATACCATTTGTTGTCTTTTTTGTGACGTTTGAATAGTTCCAAGAGTCCAAAGATTTCCCTCCCCCCTACATTTATTCACTGCCTTGACTCTTCAAAAATTTTCCCCAATAATAACTAGTAACTAATAAATGGCATTTTTATTCAAACAAGTTCTTAAGTTGGAGTTAAGCTTAGTGTATTTAGCAGGATTTTTTCAGTCATCTTTTTTTTAAAAAATGTTTTCCCTTAGAAACATGCTCCACTCAGATTACACTAAAAATTAGCTTTGTTTTCATTATACTCTGATTGTGAAATTTTTCAAAAGAAGACAGTGTTAAAAATCACATCTGTGTTACTGCTCTCTACCACATGTGCTTTTTGGAAAGTGATAATTTGTAAGTTGTCTTGAAAAGTATCACAGTTGTCTGGCTTTGCTAAGTTGACATGAAAATAATTTCTTCACCACCATTATGAAAGTCATCTCTCTTTCTCTGTCTTTCTCTCTCTGTATTTCTCTGCTTGTAAGTAAATAAATAAATTGCTAAAGAAAAACAAGGGCTGGAAAGATGGCTCAGCAGTTTAAGGCGCTTGCCTCCAGAGCCTAAGGACCCCAGGTTCAATTTCCCAGCCAGTACCCATGTAAGCCATATACACAAAGTAATGCATGCATCTGGAGTTCGTTTCCAGTGGCTGGAGGTCTTTTCATTCTCCCTCCCTCCTTCCCTCTCTCCCTTCCTTCCTGTTTCTGTCTGTCTGTCTGTCTGTCTCTTTCTCTCTCTCTCTCTCTCTCTCTCTCTCTCTTTCTCTATTATTTCTCTGCTTATAAATAAAATATTTTTTTAAAAAAGAAAGTCAGCTATGTTTGCATTAAACAGTACCCTGGTACCGCAGATTTGGATGTCATATTCAATCACCTCAGCTTATTTCAAAGGTAATTGTTGTAGTGTATGAAAGTCTACATGTTTGAAGACAAGAAATAACCATAGGTAGATTATTAAACAAGCCAGATATCCTTTACCTTCTTCCTCATTGGTAGCTCCAGGTCATCACCATTATATAGACTATATAACTTATTACACATCCTTTGCTTTTAAGCCCTATATGTCCTTAGCACAAGAGATGACACCTTCTTGTCAATTCTATTCTTGTTCTTTCTAGGCCAACATAATAACTTATTCAGCCTGTATTGTACTTTTTTTTCTTTTGAGGCAGGGCCATGGCTGACTTGAACTCACTCTGTAGCCCAGGTTGGCCTCAGACTCACTCATCCTGCTACCTCAGCCTCCCAAGTGCTGGGAAAGGTATGTGCCACCATGCCCAGTTATAGACTATATTTTCAAATACTCTGATCTCTTCAGTCTATCCCCTGGGGTTCTTTCTTCACATTAGTATACTTTTTTTTTTTTCTATCAGAGAAACTGCTGCCAAACCTTTGGAAAAGTATTTATTTTGAACACTAAGTTCTTCTTAGAATTAAACAGTGGCCTAGTTCTTCTAAAAAGAGATCACTGGAGAAAGGACAAGATAGAAGGAAATGCTGATAGAGCAAAGGAAGATTTTTTTTTTGTCCCTCAATTGATATGAGCTGGATACTTTTGAAATATTAACTGAAAGACAGGAGAAAATGGACCATTCTTAGGAGTGCCAACCAACTACATTGTTATTACTATATTACAAGCCATCACATCATTGTATTTGGTCTCCCAGCCACTCTGAACCGTGCAGGTACTGGCCTCATTTCCTAACGAAGAAATGAGAATTGCAGAGAGTTAAATCAGCTCTCAGACATCCAACATTTGGGAATTTTTCCTTCATTCCAGATTTTCTTTTATTCCATAAATGACTTTATTCTTTTGAGTTTGGACAACAGTTATACATATGCATACATTTTCATGTTTTGCAGTATATGCACTGTGACTAAAATGGTTGGTATCCTATGCAAATAAGGTTAGATCACTTGGCTCCATTGCTTCAAGGACTCCACATCCTGTTTGTATGCGTGTAAGAGACACTCATATCAGATTCTGCCTCATCTGTAAGCTTTGTAAAACCAATTTTGAAAGGTCTTTTGAAGATTAGTAATACGCAAAGAATGTATTGCTTACTAATAGTATTTGCTTCATAAATGCTGTTATTGCATAAAATGGTAGTTTCTCTGTGAGAGAAGCTCTTTTTATCAAGTTATACAGAAATTACAAACCAAAATATACCTTTCACATTATTTTGGGGTAAGTAGCAAATATTTCATTTGCAACTTAAATATTTTTATTAAATAAGATTTATCACTGCTATTGGAAATATACAGTGCTTGAGTCTATCTATTACTCAAAAATGTTAGTTTCACTCTAAGATTTCTAGAAAGATGCCAAATTATATTTGGAGGATATTTGAGATGATAGTTATAGACTGACTACCAATAATCTTTAACCATGTCTTGTTTTAGTCTGGTATATGAGGCTGCAGAATCCACACCCGCATGTTACACTTGCTGTCTCCCTTTTCTTTTTCAGAAGATGAATAATCTTTCATTTAGTGAGCTATGCTGCCTCTTCTGCTGTCCACCTTGCCCAGGGAAAATTGCTTCAAAATTAGCATTTTTGCCACCTGATCCAACTTACACACTGATGTGTGATGAAAGTGGAAGCCGCTGGACTTTACACCTGTCGGAACGAGCAGACTGGCAGTACTCTTCGCGAGAAAAAGATGCTATTGAGTGCTTCATGACTAGAACCAGTAAAGGCAACAGAATTGCTTGTATGTTTGTGCGTTGTTCACCCAATGCCAAATACACTTTACTCTTCTCACATGGAAACGCAGTCGATCTTGGTCAGATGAGCAGCTTCTACATAGGTCTGGGATCACGGATTAATTGTAATATATTCTCATATGACTACTCTGGATATGGTGCAAGTTCTGGGAAGCCAACAGAGAAGAACCTCTATGCAGATATTGAAGCTGCTTGGCTGGCTCTTAGGACAAGGTAAATTATTGTTGGGAATTATCACACAGTAGTTAAATTATACTGCATAACAATAAAAACAAAATGCTTTGAGCTACTATATAAGAATTATATTTACTATTCTATGCTTAAGAATAAACTTTTAAGATTGTGATTTTTAAATTCTGTATAAAACAAAAGAATTTTTAAAGACCACTTATGTCTGTATTAGTGCCCATATGGATGTATGATTTTTAAAACTTAAATCCAATTACAAGTGTTGGTCTCATATTCATTCTTGGACTTTGATCTACAGACATTCATACAATGATTTAACTCCATGCACTTGCTGTGTCACTTATGATGTAGTTATGTATGTATTATATTCTTAAATGAAGTGTCCTTTATGGTATTTTACTTTATAGTCTAGCTCCTAAATTTTGGAGAGATGATTGTAAGGTTTTCATTTTTTTAAAGTAATGTTAAAATAAATCACTCAATTTTTCTATGTCAATTTTAGTTTCATTGTAATAGAATATATTGAGAACTAGAAATCACATTAATACTTCCTGTTCACCAAGATATTTATAAATTTTTTAAGGGTTTGCTTTATTTTTTTTTCATTCAAAACAAACCCCAAATGGTAAACTAGCAAACACATGGTAAGTTGTTTTGTTTTATTTTTTGGAAAACTCAGTTTTTTAGACTCTAGTTCATTTTTTCATCAGTCCTGATTAGTGTACAATGAGTGAAAGAAATCTTACTATAAGTATTTCTCATTTTATACATTGCTGCTTGTGGAGGAATGGGTTTATTTTGGCTTACAGATTCAAGGGAAAGCTCCATGATGGCAGGGAAAATGATGGTATGAGCAGAGGGTGAACATAACCTCTGCCACAGTGCTGCAAACAGCAGCAGGAAGGTGTGCCAAACATGGCCCGTAACAACACAAGCTCCAGCTAGGTTCTAATACCCAAACCGCCATCAGCTGGGGATTGATCATTCAGAACACATTTGTTTGTGGGGGATACCTGGATCAAACCATGACAGTGCACCCCTGGCCCCCACAAACTAATAATCATACATGATATAAAATAAAATGCATTCAGCTCAACTCCATAAGTCCCCACAGGTTTTGTTGTTGTTGTTGTTGTTTTGTTTTGTTTTGTTTTTTTGGTTTTTCAAGGTAGGGTCTCGCTCTAATCCAGGCTGACCTGGAATTCACTCTGTAGTCTCAGGGTGGCCTTGAACTCACGGTGATCCTCCTACCTCTGCCTCCCAAGTGCTAGGATTAAAGGCGTGCGCCACCACGCCAAGCTCCCACAGTTTTTCTTTCAACTGAGCCATAATACCAAAAAATTAAGCCCATAATGGCACAGAACATTAACACTGCAAAAGATAGCAGTAGGTATGGCAAAAACAGATTGAACTAATACAAGATTCAAAACAAGCAGGGCAACTTCATACTCTTAACTCCAATTCCAATAATTCTAACCAGTAACAAGTCTTGGAGATCCAATTCCACCCCTCCAGTTTGGCTACTCACAGTGCAGGGAAACTTCAGTGCTGACAGCCATCCCATAATCCTGGCATTTCACTGGGTCTCCACTGCAACCCACAATTCATCCTCATGGCTCCACCGTGCCTCCACACAAGCAATCCAACACACCTGCCTCACACTGCTGATGGCCAAAACCCATGTTGCAAATCCAATGACCCTCTCTTCCTGTATTTGTTATACTCCACAGTGCCAGGTAGGCTACGAATTTAATCTAGGGGGAAATAAAGCCGATTTTGAAGAGCAGGAAACCACCTTCAGCATGCAGGCCCCTACTTCAAAAGAGTCTGAATTCTTCCTGCTGTCCCAGTGCAGATCACCTGGCCCAATCTCAGTGGTTGTTAATTTCTCAACAATTTTTCTGCCCAAAGATTTTTTTTTCTTTTTGTGCCATCTCCATCTGCTCACACCAATCCATCTTTATGTAAAGCAACCCTGCACAAGTTCTCAGGACACAGGTAGGCCAAATGCCCCAAACCTCTCACACAAACTGCCTCTGGCACAGTCGCAACAAAGTTCTCGCTCACCCTTGTAAGCTAAACCTCACAGTTCATAGTCCTCACTGCATTCAGGTCTTTCAAATCTGACCAGAATGGTCCATCAAACTGTACTTAAGGCACTTGTAAGGCGTCTCTTAGGCTGAGGTTTCAAATTTGTCCACATTCCTCCTGCATATCAGTTCCAAAAGGCCAAAGCCACAGAATCAGGGTTCTAGCAGCAAAAGACACCCCACATCCTGGTACCAAATCTCTTGTCAACTTTCTCATGCATAGAAAAGAACCCAACCAAAGCTGCTTATGGAGGAATGGGCTTATTTTGGTTTACAGACTCAAGGAGAAGCTCCATGATGACAGGGAAAATGATGGCATGAGCAGATGGCGGATATCACCTCCACCACAGCACTGCAAACATCCGCAGGAAGGTGTGCCAAACACTGGCAAGGGGAAGCTGGCTATAACCCCCTTAAGCCCACCCCAAACAACACAGCTCCACCGAGGTTGTAAAACCCAAAATGCCATCAGCTGGGGAGCTATCATTCAGAACACTTCATTTGTGGGGTACACCTGGATCAAACCATGACAGTAGATTATCATTTTAGTGTGACTTTAAATATCTGCTTATTAAATAACTCAACTAGATTGGGTAGTCTCTAAAGTTCTTTGTAACTCAAACTATTCTAAATTGCAGTAAGAGACCTCTGATGCTCACCTAGCCAGTGTCCTGCTTGCTTCTTATAAGCCTTTAGCCCAAACTCACCATTCCTATGACAGTGCTTCTATTCAGCTGACTACAGTAGTGCAGTCTCAGAGGAGCTCTGCGGCTGCTAGTCTAGTCTACCTTTTTCATCTGCATAAAGTATGCATTACTAAGTCTGCTGTAACAACAGACCTTTTTTGTTGGAGTTAAAATAGCATTTAGTCTGTTAGGAATAGTGGAATCCCACCTCTGGCTGTATCCCAAATGTTTATATAGGACTACCTAAAGAAACATTGGGGGAGGGGGATGCTGGTACCTAGTTAATTCAAATAGTCTTGCTCATGTGGAAGAGAATAGAACCATATAGAGTTTGCCTTCCCTCTCTCCTGGAAAATGCTCAGATTCTCAGTTCTCTAGCCTTTCCAAAAGACTAGAAGCTGCTGTGCAGATGATTCTGGGAAATTGGAAATGCCTACTATCTGCCTTCCAAGTAGCAAAGTGAACTGAAGGTCATGATAACCCTCAACTCCCACATGGCTCCTGTAGCACCTCAGCTACTCTTGAAGTCATTAGCAGTTGTTACTTCAGACAAGTAACAGTTCCTGGAGCATCTTTGGTACCCAGTAAAGACTAATAAGTTTGTAGCAGTGTTAAAGGGGATAAAGTTATAAGGCATTTAGCATGAAATCTGTCCCTAATTAACTGAACAAGATGGTGTTTTGTACTCCGGGTCATCAAATAATAGCTTTACATACAATAGCTTTTTATGTCGACATATGCAACTTCCCAAAAAAAAGTAATTTGATCTTGCCTAAATTATATATTACTACATTCATTCCATACTATATGTGTACACAGCATTTCATCAGTATGATTGTTGCAGTCAACCTTCTCGAGGCTGTGACAAAGAACAGGAAAAAAAGCAGCTAATGGAAGACATGGGTTTATTTTTGCTTATAGACTCAAGGGGAAGCTTCATGATGGCAGGAAAAACTATGGCATGAGCAGAGAGTGGACATCACCACCACAGCACTGCAAACAGTGGCAGAAAGGTGTGCTGTTTCACAAGGAGAAGCTGGCCATAAGCCCACCCCCTACAACACAGCTCCAACAAGGTTCCAATTCCAAATTTGCCATCAGCTAAGGATCGAGCATTTATGGGGGACACCTGGATCAAACCACTACAATAACCAACTTAGAAAATCTGATGGGCCACTGTTGATATACAGAGAAGAATATTTGTTCCATTGAATATGAAAAAAAAAATCACACTAAATATTAAACATAACTCCATTGAAATAAAAGTAATGCAGTGTATTCCAGACAGACAACAACGTGCTAAATTCAATTAATAAAGCATAGTAATGACTTAATGAGTTTTTTAAAATTTAAATTGCAAAACTATTGATTTTCTAAAAGATGAAAATTAAGCATCAAGTAAAGTGAGAACTATAGAGCGTACAATAGCATTAAAATGATAGTGTTATCTAGAAAATTTAAATATTTAGCAAAAATTGATTTGCATTGTCTTATTCTGAGTCATTCTGTAGCATATCTTTAATAATGATTGAATATTTTCCTTCCAGACCAACTTTGTTTACCTTTCTGAATTTTTCAGATACGGCATTCGTCCTGAAAATGTGATCATATATGGCCAGAGTATAGGGACGGTTCCCTCTGTGGATCTAGCCGCTCGCTACGAGAGTGCTGCAGTCATTCTTCATTCTCCCTTGACTTCTGGAATGCGAGTTGCTTTTCCCGACACCAAGAAGACCTACTGCTTTGACGCATTCCCAAAGTAAGCCCAATATTCGAAACACTGAAACTCCAAGAAGCTTTGAAGAGAATTTTTTTTTTTGGGGGGGGGGTTTGAGGTAGGGTCTCACTCTAGTTCAGGATGGCCTTGAACTCACGGCGATCCTCCTACCTTTGCCTCCCAAGTGCTGGGATTAAAGGCGTGAGCCACCACGCCCGGCTAGGAAATTTTTTTTTTTCCCAGTCACTTGCAACATTAATGGCACTGTTGTTTCAAGATTCTTCTTGGTGTACTTGATCACCTAGAAACTGTGAAAAACTAATCAGGTGAAATCAGGTGTTGGTAGGTGACCAGTAAAGGGGCTGAAATGTTTGAGCGTTAGCAATCTGCATAAACATCGGAGACCAGGGAACAAACTTGTGAGGTCAAACTTGACTGAACTGAGGCAGATGGGCTGTGGGACACTGAAGAGAACGGCTAAGAAAAGGCCCGGCCCTCCCCCACCCAGTGAGATACACAGCCCTAGAAGGGAAAGGAAAGAATAATGTCTAGCCAAATTATATGTAGCTTACAAAAATAAATAAGCTGGAGCTGGGGAATTGGCTCAGCGGTTAAGGCACTTGCCTACCAAGTCTAATGACCCGGGTTCGATTCCCCAGTACCCACATAAAGCCAGATGCACAAAGTGGTGCATGCAATCTGGAGTTCATTTGCAACAGCTGGAGGCATGGCATGCCCAGTCTGTCTGTTTCTCTTCTCTCTACTTCTCTCTGCTTGCAAATAAATTTTTTTTTTGAAAAATTTTTAAAGGAAGCTGCATAAAATGTTGACGCAATTGAACTAAATTAAATGTTACCAAAAAATTGAGACATGCACGGTATTGGTAGATTTGAAAGAAGGGCAACTACTTGTTCAAGCTTCTCATGACAAGGTAATTGCCACCTGCTCCTCCTGCTTTATAATTGGAGAAACCTGATGGCCTATTTTTCTCAAATAGGGAAAAGGCAAGAAGGAAGAGGCTGGCAACAAAGCAATGGCTAGTTTTGGGTGTGCCAGGCCAAAGGCTAAGTTACCTCTAGAAAAGACCAAAAGTTGCTCCAAAAATGTGGTTTTTTTTTGTTTTCAGTATTAGTAAAGTAGAGGTGACTCTAAGGAAGCTTGTGGGAGCTGTGAGCTTATGAAGAGGGCCAGTGTGGGAGGTAATGATAGATGTGTGCATCACACCTTCCGTCCAGCTGGATGATAGGAATTAATAGAGGAAGTTGGCAGAGGTGATGCTGTCACCAGCTTACTTTGTGGAGCCACCTTTTATCATGCATGCACACCAACAGGAAGAAAAGCCAGGCACATAAGTAAGCTCTTTGACAAAGATGCTGGTTAAATCTTTAATCCTCTACACTCAGTCTTTCTGACAGTAGGTAGTCTAAATACTATTTTCTTACAAATGGTGCCTTGAGTTATTTTACTGATTGACTTCCTTTTTACGATTTTAAGATTTCTTCTTGGCTTAATTTGTCCTCCCAGACAGATGCCTTATAAATATTCTGTTCTGTCTTTATATTTGAAGTGTTCTCTTAGGTTGTCTGATAATCCTTGGCTATCTGCTCCTATCTGAGAGTGGAGAACCAGAGCTCATCTGATAGTCTCCAGAGAAAACTGAAACTCTTTCTCAGACTAGAAGGAAACCACACAGACTTGCCAGCAGCCAGTGTCCGTGTGTCCTGTGTGACTCTGTACCTCCACCTAAAAGCTAGCAACCCTGAGTCACTGATCCTACAGAGCTGGAGCAGGGCAGCCCAACCACCCAGCAGTATGAGGAGGGAAGGGACTTATTTTAAACAGACATTGAACAATGACTTTATATTTCAGTTATCCACCTTCATTTCCATGGCAGTGCCTTGGCCTTCTGGGGTCTTCTTTCACAAATTGGGCCGCTTCTTCATTTTAACTTGCTTCTACTTTAAAATTGTGGTTTTTTAGGTCTCTTTTCAGTCACTTTCTAGCTTCAAATTTTTATTATAACATTCTCTGTTTTTATGAGTTTATACCCACAAATCAGACCAAAATGAAAACATTTTGCTATTATTTTAATAAGACAGAATATAATAAGTGCAGTTAAATAATGAAATTAGCACATACTTGAAATGATTCTTAATGTCTGCTTCTTGAAACTTAAGGGAGGTTTTGTGTGTGTGTGTGTGTGTGTGTGTGTGTGTGTGTGTGTTGAAAATCAACATTGTAGAAGGAAGGATACAATGTTAACAGTGACATTGAGTGACTGAGCTGGAATAGAAGTGCTGAGGGGTCACTTCCTATACCTGGAACAAGCATACTTATTACAGGTGATTTTGAACCGCATGCAAATCTAAGCAGCATCCATCTTTTCTATAGAGATCCTAGGTTTGACTTTTCTGTTCCCTCACAAGAAAATTTATGTCTCCATTTTACACAGTTCATTGATTTCTCTTTTTTTCTTCCTTTCTCTTTTCCCTACAGTATTGACAAAATCTCTAAGATAACCTCTCCAGTATTAATAATTCATGGAACTGAAGATGAAGTCATTGACTTTTCTCATGGCCTCGCACTGTTTGAGCGTTGCCAAAGACCTGTGGAGCCTCTGTGGGTTGAAGGAGCAGGACACAATGACGTAGAACTTTATGGACAATACCTTGAAAGGTTAAAACAGTTTGTGTCACAGGAACTGGTAAATTTGTAAAATACTCTGTAAATTTGCATACTGGGTTTTTTTTTCTTTTTTTGCTGAACTACACTCCTTGGTAAATAATATAAAACCTGAAGGTTTTGTTTGCAAATCATGTCAGTTGCCTTCATAATGTACAGGTAATGATTTGTTAACAGACTTAATGAAGGTTTTAATTTATCAGAACTAAAAACTGGAAATAACAGTATCATGCAGTCAAGCTGTGTAATTTATATTTTTTCTGTGAATTTTTTTTAAACATCAAGATGAGTACTGTATGAAATTTTAATTCTATAAAATCAAATGCTGTAAAAGTATTGCTAAATGCTTTTGCATATCGAAAGCAAATTTATAAATATTTTTAAAACATCTCAATGTACTAAATCTTATCCTGATATACAAATGTAATATTCTTTCAGAAAGCTGTGTATCTAAAGCATTTCAAGTACTCAGAATAAACTGTTTAAAAAAAATAAATGAAAACATGCAAGTTAACTAGAGTTGACCTGAACCCTGTTGTACAGGGATAGAGGCTTAAATGGTTATTTTATTGTAAAATACATTGACTTTTCTGTATGCTCTGGTTATAATACATTTATTCTTAAAAAAAATGAAGTCTTAATTTTTATGCCATCTGTTAATTTACCAATTCATTTGTTATCTTGTAAATGAGATGTTAAGATGGCACTGAATTCTGACTAGCTTTGGTTTGTAAGTTCGGTACTGTGAGTCAACTACTTAACATTTTCATTTAGTTATTTAAAAGGTATTTAGGGCTTCAAGAATGATTTTGTATGCAATGTTTTAAATTTTGACTAATCTCATAGAACTGTAGTCTCCATTATATGAATACTTGAATATCTATTAGTTGTTCAAACAGACTGGCTATTTGATCCCTTTCCCCTTGGGCTGTTTTTAAGAATAGGGCCTATTCTTTTGGATTACTATCTGAAAATTTCATGGATACACTCCTAAGTATAGGAGATAAGAAAACATTTAATAAGTTTTATATTAACCGGTAGAGTAAAACATAAAGCTCACACACAAAAACTAAGTTGCCTTTCCTTGAATGAATCCTGCCTGAATAAAAAAAAAAAAAAAAGAAAGAAAAATAAAAATAAAACTAATGGTATGTAGTCTAATTTGTAATGAATGAAAATTGAAATAATACACACTGTGGATATTTTTAAGGCCTTATGTAGTTTAATCGTCCTGCTTGTTCTGTGGTTATGTCTAAGCTATAGTATATGATTATCTTCAAAGTATATCAAGTATTGTGAATGCTTTGGTTCAGATGTGTCAAAGTAACAGTAAAAAACAACAAATGTATCACTCAGCCCTGCTTGCCTGCCTTCTTCCTTGCCTCACTTCCAGAAAAACAATTGAAAACAACCACTTACTTACCTTTATCTTACAGTTTTCCGTGTTTTAAAAGTTTCACTAACACATTGATTACATATGTTGAGTTTAGTGTGATATTTTCATGCATGCATATAGCATAAGTACTAATCACATACAGCGCCCTACTTTCCACCCACTCCCCAATCTCTAGTAATGAAGATTCTATTTTTAGGCCAACTCAGCTTCCACATAGAAGGGAGCATGCTAGGCTTGTCTTTCTATGCCTAGCTTATCTCACTAACAGTTCTGCAGTTCCAACCACTTTGCTGAAGATTTCATTCTTTATAACTAAGTGATACTCTTGTGTGTATGTAACACCTTGTCCATCTGTTCATGGTCATGTATGCTGAGTTCAGGTCTTAGTTGTTGGAGATAGTTATGCAGTAAGCATGCCTATGCAGGTTGTTTGGTATACTGGTTTCCCTTGAATAGGTACATAGGAATGGGATAGCTGTATCACAGGGTTAAATTTATTATAGTTGAGGAGCCTCCATATATAATGTCTTGACTAATTTACATTCCCACCAACAATAAATGAGTTCCTTTTTATTCACCACCTCAACAGCTTTTCTTCTAATGTTTAGTTTTTGATAATCATTGTAACTGGAATGGGTGGGTATGCATCATTGTAGGATTTTTTTGGGGGGGTGCTTGTGGTTTGCTTTAGGAGTTTTGGTGTTGCTTGACATGCTGTTTTGTTTTGTAAAACGGGATTTCACTTTGTAGCCTAGTCTTGCCTCAAATTCACAAACCTTTCGGCTATACCTCCTCAGTTCATTGTTCTTTTAATTTGCATTTCTCTGATGGCTATTTTTAAACATCCTTTCATACTTATTGGACATTTTTTCTTCATTTGAAAAACGTCTATTCCAACCATTTGTCCATTTTGAAAAATATCTTTATTATTATTAGGCTTCTTGCCACTACAAATGAACACCAGACTCATGTGCCTCTTCTTGTGTCTGGCTTTTGCATGGGTGCAGAGGAACTGAACCCTTTGCAAACAAGCGCTTTTGTTGCCCAGATTGATGGGATTGCTTGGGATTTTTATTAGCTTTTTGGTTTAGAGGCATGTTGTATGTTTTATTTTTTTGGTTCACTATTCTACAGGTTTGCCCTCGTTCATATGAGTACTTGGCAAGCGTTTTCTCATCATCCTTTGCCCTGCAGAAGCTTGAGTTCTGTGACACCTTTTGTCAAGTTTCACTTTTTTCTCCTGTGCCGTTAAGAGTCCTGGCTGAATTGGATCAATTTTTTGTTTGTTTGTTTGTTTGTACAGGGTAGGAGAATGGAATCATCTTCGGCATGTCGATATCCACTTTTTCTTTTCCAGGTTTTTGAGGCGTTTGTCCTTCTCCAGTGCATGTGTGTTGTTTTCTTAGGGGGGGGTGGTCTTTGTCTTCTGTTCCATTGGTTGATGTGTTTTTTTGCCAAGTAGCAAGCACAGGTTGGTTATGACTGTTCAAAGTATCTTTCCTGTGATGTCCCCAGCTTGCTTCTTTTTGTTGAGGGTTCTGTGGTCTTGTGTTTCCATATGAGAGTTAGTGTTGTTGTTCCTAGTCTGAGCACCATTGCTATTGTGTGGAGGATTTCCTTGAAAGTGCAGGCTGCTTTGGGAAGTATGGATATTTCAATCCATGAACATAGAAGACCCATTTGGGTCTTTAATGTCTCATCATCGTTTGGTAATCATCATAGAGTGCATTCATTTCCTTAGGTGCCTTCCTGTTTTATTATAGTTGTAATAAATTATATTGCTTCCATGATTTCAGCAGATTCATGGTTAGCACATAGAAAAAAGCTATAATTTTTATATCCTGCTACTCTACTGAATTAATGTATCAGACCTAGTAATAGTCTCTTTGTGGAAAAAGATACATATAGACTCACCATCTGCAGGCAATGTGGATGATTAGACTCCCTCCGCTCTTGTTTGTGTGCCCTTTTTGTAACAAATTTTTCTTCCTAAAACTTGTAGCATTGAATAAGAACAGGGTCCATAGACACTTTTTTTATTGTTCATGACATTTAAGGAAATGCTTTCAGCGTTTTACTATTCAATATGATAATAGCTGTGGGTTTTTTGTATACTTTGTTATGTTAAAGTATAGTTTCTATACCGAACTTCTTCAGAGCTTTTATTAAAAAGCATTGTTGAGTTTTATCAAATGCTTTTTCTGCATCTGTTGAGTTAATCACTATTTTTATCCTTCATTCCATGTATGTGATTGTTACATTTATTGATTTGCATATGATGACCATGATTGCATCCTTGGGATGAAACCAACTTGATGATGATTTATCTTTTTGATTTGATGTAGAATTTAACTTGCTAGTGCTTTGGTTTGCTTTTGAAAAATTTTTATTTTTAATATGTATGAATGAGATGTATTTTGGCCATGTTCCTTCTCCATTACTCTCTCATCCCACTCCTGCTAAACCCCTTCTTCCCAACTAATCCGTTTTCCATAGTCATACCATTTTTTGTGTGTGTCACCCACTGCATTTGATTAGGATTGCATACATAAACATTAGTGAGATGTTATTTGCTGGAACCTGGACAACTTATCAGTGGCTAAACCACTGAAGAATATGATTCCTCCTCCAGCAAATGGTAATTACTAGTGGCTCCACTGAGGGGGTGGAGCCTTGTAAGCCCCTCCCATATCCACAATGGAATGTTGCCATGTATAATCCTATTACCGATAAATGCTATCACTGTTATTACTGATAATGGTTAATGAAAATGTATATACATGTAGTGGAATTTTATTCAGCCATAAAAAAACTGAAATTGTGAGACTTTCAGAAAAATAGAACTGAAAATATTATACTGAGTGAGAACCCGGAAAGAAATGCCAGGTATTCTCTCATATGTGGATCCTACCTTCAATTTTTACAGTTTGTATGTTTTAAGTTAGAGTGAGTATGGAGGCCAGAAAGCTAGAAAGAGGCTATGAGAGGGAAGGAAAGGGAAGAACAAGGCTTGAAGCAGGGATAGCAGAGCACATATAGTGTAAAAGTAGAGGGGAAAATAGTGCAGAGAAAGGTTTATACAGGGATGGGGATGAGGAAGAGAAGGAGGTGTGGGGAGAAGGTAACCAAACTAAAGATGTACGAAAAAGCCATACAGAAACCTACTATTTATAAGCTAATTGAAATGTAATTTTAAAAAATGAATTTGAGATAAAACTGAATTTAAGGAGCTGGGCATGCTGGCACACAGCACTCAAGAGGCAGAGGTAGGATTGCTGTGAATTTGAAGCCAGCCTAAGTGAATTTACATAGTGAATCCTGCATCAGCCTGGCCTAGAGTCAGGCTCTACCTCAAAAAAACAAAGAAATTTAACAGAGATACTTAGAAGCCATAAGTTATTAAACAAAAGTTCCAGTACCAGGAATAATATACTTACTATCCTGAGTTGCTAGTTAGTGAGGCCACGGGGGCTCCCAAAACAATACAGTTGGTTGCCACTGCTCTAGGTTGCCCACCAAAACTAGATGCTAAGTCCCTATTTGTAGTAGTCAGGGTTATTTAGAGGAACAGAACTGACAGAATGAATATGCATTATAAAAGGCATTTGTTGGATTCGATTATTGGGCAATCCAACAAGATCTGTCAACAGGCTGAAGAATCAGAACCCTATAGCTACTTGGTCCATGAGACTGGTTTCCTCATCACTCCTAGTCTGACACTAAAGGCTTAGAGGATTCTTGGAGAACAACTAGTCTTTGGTCCATGTTGACTCCCTCACACACCCGAGGCATGTCTCTTACTTGATTCCTAATCTGATCAAGTTGACAACAGAACTTTGCCATTGCTGGAAGTAACACATGCTTTGGTTGCAAGACACACTGAGAAATCATGCTGGAACTCAGCTGGAAGCCTTCTCCCTGCTGATTAGCTTTCATAGTGCTGGCAGGTGCTATACAGACTAACAAGGAAGAACCGTCAACAGTCTTACCCAGCTGTGCACTCTCCATGCTTCACAACCAACCAGCTAGGTCGGCAGTATGTGGCCACTGGTGCAACATGACTGCTTTCTGGTTGGATTTGAGGTCCACTCCACAGGAGGGAATTTGTGCCTGATGCTATAAACCTCATCAAAAGCCCACAGCTGGGAAGGTCACAGGCCCTAATGGAGGTTTGGGGTGGTTACTAAAAGAACATTTGTACCAGTCAAACTACTTTGGAAACATTTGTGCCCATAAGTTAGGGCTTCTCAACCTTTATCAGAGAAGCTTCTTTAGGGGTGGGCAAAGATTAATGCAAACACATAGCTGACTGAAGTGCTTTGAGTAAATAGCTATTGTGTGCTCAGCTCTACATGGGATGTCTATCACCTTCAGGGTTCAGGGATCATCGTGTAAGAAGGCCTTTATAACAGCAGAAATTTATTTATTCTCCTTTCTGGAGTCTAGAAAACTAAGATGTATGACTAGTTTGTGCTCTGGGGTCTCTTGGCTTGCAAGTATCTCTGTTTTGTCTTTTCATAGCCTTTTTCTGGATATATACATCCCTGGTTAATGTTCTAGTATTCTGTGTGAACATTTTGTATCTGCATTCATTGGAGATACTGATGTTTTCATTTTATATTGTGTCTGATTTTGGTAAGTAATGGCTACTTGAAATGAGTTTGGAAAGAGTATAATTTTCCTTATCACTTCGATCAGCTGCTTGACAAGAAGTGACTTAAGGGAGGAAGATTTGACTTATTTGAGGTTGTCCTAGTGCAGGAGTTCATAGCAGGGGGAGCATGTGGCTGCTTGTTCACACCTCTGTGGATCAGGAAATAGTGCTCCAACAAGAACCAGGACTGGGTGATAACCCATAGGCTCATCCTTAGCACTCCACTTCCTCCAGCTAGTTCCCCCTCCTAAAGGTTCCACACCCTCCAAAAGCATTGCCACCATTTGGATACCAAGTGTTGGTGTTGGTGTTGTTTTAAACTTTTTATTTGGTTAGTCAAGCTAGTGGTTGATCAATCTTCAAGAAATTAACTCTGGTCGTGTGTATGATTAGCCTGTGTCTATAATCCCAGCACTCTTGAGGCTGAGGTAGCAGGGACATGAACTCCAGGTCAGCCTAAGTTACATAGTGAGAGCCTGTCTCAGAAGAAGCCAATGACTCGCTGATACTATAAGCTTTGTTTTCTTTAGCCTCCAACTTATCTCTGCTCTCATCTTTGCTGTTCCAGTTTTCATGTGGTTTGTGCTCTTTTTCATCTTTGAGATGCATTTAGGGTTGTGTATTTATAATCTTTCTGCCTTTTTTTTTCTACCTTAGGAACTTTATACATTTATCCTTAGTGCTGTTTTTGTTGTCTCCTGTCAGCTTCAGTATGTTGTATTTCCACTTATTTCAAGAATTTTTAAAGTTTCCCTTTGATGTCTTCAGTAGCTCATTGTTCTGCCTTCATCTATTTCTATAATTCCTAATATTTAATTGATGACTTCTGGTTTTATTTCCTTGTGATTAGAAAATATGATGTGATACGACTTTAGGTTTTTTTTTAAATTTAAGACTTGTTTTATGACCAGTTGCATCCTATATTCTAGAAAATGTTCCATATGCCAGGCATGGTTGAGTACGCTTTAGTCCCAGCACTCACAAGGCAGGTAGAGGGATCACCATAAGTTTGAGGCCACCCTGAGACTACATAGTGAATTCCAGGTCAACTTGGACTAGAGCGAAACCCTGCCTCAAAAAAGAAAGAGAAGAAAAATGTTCAATATGCTGGTGGCTGGTGACAAGAATGTGATTCTGCCGCTGTTAGAGTATTTGACAAATGCCATATAAGTCCATTTGATCAGTGGTACAGTTTAATGTGTGGTTCTTTTAAGTCTGGATGACGGCCTGTATTGATGAAAGTAGGGTGTCAAATCCCATTATAACTTGTTTTGGAACATTTCTTTCCTTTAAAGTTTTTGTCCTGATGTCTGCTCATCAGCTATGGATACAGCTACTCTTGATCAGAGTGTGTTAAATTTTACCATCACTTATTTGGAAGAGATTTATCTTCTCAAGATTATCTTGAACACAGCCCAGAGTTTAGCTAAATGTTTTATTCGCTAGGAAAATGTAAATACTTATTACATTAATCTAGTAACTTGATACTAAGTATCTAAACCATATACAACCCTTGCTAAAATAGACATGCATTACATCTTCATATACATCACAGACTATCTAGGGACACAGACATATCATTGTATAAATATTGCTGATTTGAGAAAGGCCGAAGAAAGTTTGTAGGGTGTCATAATTATTACAGGTTTAAAAGATACTTTTGGGAGCACAGTGGGCAGAGTAAAGAACCCCATAAAGTCATATTTGAACTGAGATTTGAAGGAGTTGATGGGTAGTTTTGGGTGGCCCAGGGTAAGTATCTCTAGATGAGAAGAATAATATGTGAACGTCTAGAAAGAGGCATATGAAATATAAAAATACTGACCCGAGATCCAGTGAAAAGGGTGGCAAAGGAACGAGTCGGCTGCAGACAATTTAAGGGTGCATAGTTGGCATCCAGGGCTCTAATCTTTATTCTGGAAACAACAGAAAGCATTGACAAAAATAAAACACTGTATTTGTGAAAAGTATAGCCTGTGTATGGGTTGGGGGGTGAGCCAGATGAATGTCAGATGCTTGTACCACTTTTTGTGTCTGGCTATAAGTGGGTGGTAGGGGAATTGAACTTGGGCCAGCAGTACGAGGGCAGCATAAGGTGAGTGACATCTGTTATTTATGCCTCTGAAAAGATACTGCAGATTTAAATAGGACATTGAACTAGATGTGCTAGTCTATGCCACTAACCCAGACAGATTTCCCCTGCTTTTCAACATCACTTGCCCTGTGTTTTCTAAGAAGACAAGATGAAAAATAATTAAACTGGCAATCACATCTGGTTTCTCCTCCCAGATGGCACTGATTAGATGTGTGACCATGGGCAAGGCAGTTTCTGAACCTTATTTCCTTGCTAATAATAAACATGGAATTTCTTTACATTCCTAATATGAAAATCAGCCCCATTCACATATAATTATGTAAATTTTTAACTTTGACTAAAGTAGCTCCAGATGTCATGCCTTGGATTTTGTATTATGTTGTCCATAACAGTCATTAGGCTCAGCTTGACCAAGTTGGACTTTGGTGGAATCGTACTTTGGAATGTCATTGGTGCCCTACCTAGGAAGAGCACACATTTATTTGTTTCCCCAAGAAAAGTTCACACATTTTGATACTTATGTGCATACCAACATGTTTGGGTTTTGGTGGTAACATCATCCCGAGAAAATGGCCACACATGCATATCATATCCTACAAGTACATAATATATAACGGCAATTAGAGTTCATAGGTTGCTCTATCTTTACATGTTTTTCAGACATGTAGCATCAGTAAGATTACCAACTATACTATTGAAGAATGCATATTGGCGTTAACTTTCTCGTAATATTGGTGTTAATCATTTAAGAGAGCCTAATAAATGAAAAATAAGTTTTAAAGTTGTAAACTAACAGCAGTTATGTAGATGGGGATGTTCCTGATACATTTAGACATTCTGAATGATTGAAACTTGGCTTTAGAGCAATTTCCATGAACAGTTGTTATGAAAAATCAGATAATCTTCAGAAGCTTAAGGAAGATATGTGGAAATCAACTATGAGAACTGTAGAAACATTTCCTAGGAACCACATAAATGACTTTTCTTTTTTTGTTTTGGAGAATATTGCCATGATGTGCTTTTTCATCTAAATTTCTGTCTTGTAACTTGCCTTGAAGTTAATCTTATAACCATGTAAATCAGATTGCTTAGAGCATTGTAACCAGGTTTCCTCTGCCTTAGTTTACCTTTGCTCTGAGCAGCACAGATGACCAATATTGACAAAAGATGCTGACTGAACTTGAGTTATCCTTTGGTCCTACTTTCTCAGTGACTGGTTGCACTCCTGACCCAGAACAATGTGTCCATGTGTGAGAAGTAACAGTGGTTACAGAGCTTGCTTGCCTGCAAAGCCTAACAACCCATGTGAAGCCAGATGCACAAAGTGGCACATGCATTGTTCATTTGCAGTGGCTGGTGGATGGTGTGTCCATTCTCTCCCTCTTTTTGTGTCTCTCTGCTTGCAAATATTTTTTTAAAGTAACAAATTGCTCACAGAAATGTTGAAAGAAACAGGTAGGCTTAGAGTGATTGTATTTGTGTGTGTGTGTGTGTGTGTGTGTGTGTGTGTTGTGGATAAGCAGAGTCCTTATGCTCCTAAATCCCCTTTCTTTAACAACAGATTTTTAAAGAATTCTTTGAACTCAAAGGTTCCTTGCCCCTCACTCATGTGTTGCCTGTCCTTTGCCCATGTAATGCTAAACTTGCTCAAGCATTGCCTTTTTTTTTGCTTTTCAGTAAAACACCAGTGAGTGCCAGTCAGTGGAAGCAACAGGCACAGGAACATCAGAGTGGCGACAATGGGTTCACTCTTGGTTTAAATGACTCTAAGAGTCAGTTTTCCTTCAGGCTCTGCTCTGAGAAGCAGCCTACTCTTGGGTAGACAAATCCAAGAGTCAGTTTCTGTAATTCCAGGACAATGCTCCAGTGGGCATTAATATAGTCTAATCCCTTCATTTTATAGATATGGAAACAAATCCAAAGGAGGGGAGTGACTGTCCCAAGGTCTCTATATTCCATTATCTTCTCTATCAAACTTGTCTTGAGTAATATACCTGTGGTCCTGTTGGGTTTTTGAGACAGCTCTAGCTACATTGCCCAAGTTGAATTGAATCTGAAATCCTCCTCCTCAGTCTCCCAAGTACTGGGATTACAGATGGGTAACATCATTACCTAGCTTTCCAATGATCCTTTTGGACCAAAATACAGCATACATGTAGTGATTCTCCAATGCTAGTTATCACTCTGTTTTTCAGATGGCTCCAGGTTTTTCATTATCAGCAGATAATGCAGTCAATAGTAATAAGCTGCTCTTTTCACATTTCTCAAATCAATGATTTGTATTTTAAAGCAGTTAATGCTAATTCATTTTATTTGGTGCAGTAGCAAATTTTTAAATGTGTTAAAACCTCATGGGGATGGTAACCATGACCATGTAAATAATCAACAACCTGTTTACTGCAGATTGTAACATGCTGAAGAGAAATTATACATATGATGCCAAAATTTAGGTTTAGTTATATTTTGCAAAAATAAAAGAAGGCATTTATCTCATTTTCAAATGGATTATACCTCTGACTGAATAGAAAGATGAGTAATGCTGAGGAAGGAAGCAAACACCTCTAGTCTGGAAATGACCCACTTGACATTAGAGTTTTGAAAAGGGAAAAAACAGGAAGAATAGTCTACAGATGGCATTGAGCTAAAATCTGTTAAACTGCTTCATATGAATCCAGATGGATCTGAGGCTATTGTATTTCCTCTATTTCCTCCTGGTAGCCATGACTAAATGTGCATAGTACAATCAGAACACTAATAGAAAAAAATTAATAGTATGCTGTAAGAATAAAATATATATATATATATGTGTGTGTGTGTGTCTGTCTTGTCTGTCTGTAATTTATTTTATTTTTTGTTCTTGTGTGTATTTTAGGAAACAAAAATTACATCAACAAAAATAGAATACAAAGAGTCTTTGGGGAGAAATAGGAAGAAAAGCTATTTTTTAAATCATTTTATCTGTACTGATAAAATGCAGATTTTCATTTTTACATTACTTGCTTAATTTGTACTTATAGTGTGTTTTCCAAACTAATGCTTAATGGCTGAGGCTCTGGCTCTGTTGTAAAATGCTTGTTTTGCATCTACATGGACCCAGGCTCAATTCCTAGAAAAGCACAAATGAATTCCTGTATTCTGAAATAACTGCTTCTGGCAGATGTTGAAGTAGGAAGGCTAACAGGCAGACAGACGTATTGATACCAGGCAATCACAGTCCAAATTTTAAAATGTTAGGTGAGTGTGTTGATTTGCAGCTGTAATCCCAGAACGTGGGAACCTTGAGTCCTGCCCAAGGTTGCTGTAAATTGAGGTCAGTCTGGGCTGCAGAGGAAGACCCTATCTCAAAATGCCAAAATAAGAAATAGGACTTTTCAATGAACTGCTCCTTTCCTACTAAGGTGGATTCATAAACTATAAATCAAAACTTCCAATTTGCAGTCTACATTATAAATCCTAATCAGATGACAAATATGTTTAAACTTCAGAATTTACTGTTTCATTGGTAAAGTCATTAGCTATCTATCACCAGTGTGAGATTTGAAGTTTTTTCAAGCCCTTCTGAGTCTGAAAGTTTGGTTTCCAAGCCTTCTCAGTCCACCACTGGAAAATAAAGATGGGGAGAATATCTAATTACATATGATGCTGTCAGTAATGACATTTGGGGGCTAAGAGGAGGGTAGCTCTAGGGCAGAGTGGTAGAGTGCAAGCCTGGCACCTGCAAATGACTCCATACACAAATCTGAGAATATGTGAAGTGGTATTTGTCAGTTAAGCTCTGCTCTGTGTTGGATTCGAAGCATCATAAAAAAAATGATAAACTTTCAAAATATCCAGTTTTGTAAAGTACAGAAAGACAAATGCATATTCTTCCTCATCTGCAGTTATCGAGGAACACCTTGAGATGAAGCATACCTGACCTGCAACACGAGGGACAGATAATAGGGATGGAAGGGTTTGGGGAAAGGGAATCAGAAGGGGGGGGTGGAGAGACATACACGACCTAAATCTAAAATGAATTGGTACCGTAGAATCCTTACTCCTGGGCAGCATGCGGGTATCGTCTGGTAAAAAGGGCCCTGAAGAGAATGGAATGAAGCCTCACCCTAAACCATTTGGCTCCGGTTAGGACCTCTCAGTGCCAGAAACCGGTTACTACCCACATTGAGCTGTTAATCAGGGAGGCCAACATGGTCCTTCACACATCAGCTAGGGCCCAGGTAAAACCACAGAGGAAGTGGTGAGATGAGCAAGAGTGCTGCTTCCACAGGAAGCCTGACAACCTGTGCCAGACAGACACTGAGGATATTGAAAATGTACCAAAGCAGAAATCCAGAAGCTACTAAGAGCTCAACACTATAGTACACTTAAAACACACCCACCACAGCCCAGGTAACATTGCAGAAGAGGAGGCAGAAAGATAGTAAGAGCCAAGGTGAGTGGAAAGATCCAGAGGCATTGCCCCTTCCACGTACACACACACACACGCAC
>PVHP010003468.1:0-33812 GCA_004024765.1 Zapus hudsonius
GAAGCAGAAGTAGTTTGGGCATTTCTAAAGTCACCGTGTCTAGAGTGGAGTGAGGGGGCAGTTAGGAGAAAGAACAGTGGTTAACAGGGGGCCTGATTATTAGGGCTTTATACTGTGACTTTAACTCTGGGTGAGATGGAAGCCATTGAAGTGTTTTGAGCTGATCTGACATATTTTTAAAGGATTCCTGTGGCTGCTCTAAAGAAATAGCTGCAGGAACAGAGGACAGGGGAACAAACTGAAAGAAACGGGAATTAAATAGAACAATCCAGGTAAATATAGCAGATATTCAAACTGAATTGGAAGCTTTGGAGGTGGCTGACAGTGATCAGATTCTAGTATATTTCAAAGGTGAAGTCAACAGGGTTTGATGACACATTCAACGTAAAGCAACAGAAATAGAGGAGGATATAGAGGGATTTGCCATCAGTATCTGGAAAGAAGAATTTTCCATTTACAAAAATGAGGAACACCAGAAGGGAAAAGCTTGAAGGAGAAAACCAGGAGCTTGGTCTTAAGACTGCACAGTGTAAAACACCTGCCTGTATTCATAGAAAGACACTAAGTGGGTGGAGGGGAAGCCAAGAGTTTCAAGAGAGGACCAGAGAGTTACAAAAATCCATGTGCATGCTAATATTTAGACATCAGAAACCTGAAGAAGAAGAAGAAGAAGAAGAAGAAGAAGAAGAAGAAGAAGAAGAAGAAGAAGAAGAAGAAGAAGAAGAAGAAGAAGAAACACCAAAAGAGACTACAAGGGAGTGGCCAAGGGGGAGGAAGAAAGGCCGAATAATGTGATCAACTACAGGGCAAGGGAATAACACATTTCCATGAAGGGAGTCATTATCCCACATGCTGCTGAGTATCTGAGGGATATGTGACTAAAACTGGTTTTGAGGTCTACCAATATGGAGGTCATGGCTATTCTGGGAGGAGTCAGCCTGGGACACAAAAACCTAATTGGGCTAGGTAACAGAGGATGAGAATGACTACTGAGTAAATATATGCCTCTATCTTAAAATATTTTTATTCAGAGCAGAAGGAAAATAAACTGGTAACTGGAAAACATGTGGCTCAAGAGAGGGTTAGTCTGTAAAGTAGGTGAAATGCCGCATTTGAATGCTATAGGAATATTCCAGGAGAGCAGGAGAAACTGGGGGTGCTCGAAGGAGAGGGGAATATAGTGGAGCTACAGTCTCTTAGGTGCAGAAGGGAATGGTGTCTGGGGAATAAGTAGAGGACTGGCCTTGGACAAGAACACACAGTAAACCACGTGGCAGACATGAAGAAGGGTGTAGGGACACAGGTGTAAGCAGACATGATATGCTAAATGTTTCTGGTTTTTAAGTGAAGTAAGAAGCCCTGTTTTAGCTGTGTGTTAGAAATTAAGAGAAGAAGAAATTTTGGAGTTTTGAGAGTAGAGAAGAAAGGGGAACAGGTCAGTCAACCAAGAAGGCAGAGGCATGAATGAAGAAGGGAAGAGGGTCCATCAACTAAGCAGCACTTAAGGCTCATTAGAGACCAGTGATAATGAGACCAAAGTGAAACCCCACAGCTTGACTAGGAATTTTTCTCCAACCACATTAAACTACTCAGGCTATGTTAGCTGAAATGGCAGAGAGTTGGGTTTAACCAGATTCTCCAGGGGAGCCCTTCAAAATGAGTGAGACATGAGGAAAATAAAGTTCCACCTAACAGGTTGGGCAAAAGACATACATGGGCTCTGTGGATCCAAAATCAGGTACCCATGCTTGCAGAGTAAGCACTTCCAAAACTGTACCATTTAATAATGCTCACAGACTCTAGAGGTCAGGAATCCAGACAGGACCCAGTGAAAATGACTTATGTCTATTGCATGATGTCCAGCATCTCTGCTATGAAGACACAAAGGCTGAGGTCACTCAACAACTGATGGTTCAAATCTTCTGAAGGTTCATAGAATCCCCTACCTAGTGCCTGGGCCAGGACAAGATAGCCAGAATTGTCACGTAGAGAACATACACCCTGTCCGTGTGAACCAGATCCCCCTAGCATGGTAGCCTCAGGGCAGTGAGTGGTCCCAGACTTGCTGGAAGTGGTAGAACCACACGGTGGCTCAGGAGTCCAAGCATGGATGAACCACATCAGTTCTTGCACCCGAGCTTGAGAAGTCGCTCATCACCTCAAACACTGCTCATTAAAGCAGACACAAGCCCTTCACAGACCCAACTGGAAGAGACATACACATTCATTGAGAAAAATATCAATAAGAAATATGAAGGTCACATTTCAATATAAACATATGATGAGCATTTTTAGACACTAAAAGATGAAATTTAGAATCTTCTGGTCTTGTCCATTGTGGATTGAATAATTGTGTTCATCTAAGATTCATACATATGCCCTAACCCTCTAGTGGGTTGGTATTATTGAGGATGAGGTCTATAAGAAATTAACTAAGGCTAATTGGAGTTTTAAGAATGGATATTGATCTAATAGGATTAGTATCCTTATAAGAGACACAAGAGAGCTTGGACTCAGATTCAATCAAAGCTAGCTAGTGTTCTCTGTGTCTTTCTTTGTCTTCCTCTCCCTCCCCAACCCCTTCCCTTTATAATAAACGTCTAACCTCTGGTGTAAAGGAATGAATTTCTGTTGCTTAACCCACCCACTCTATCTCAATGGCTTTTCGTCATAGCAACCTGAACAAACTAATACATTGCCCTTCTTATTTTTTTAGCATGATTGTTAGTCTGTGAAGGTACAGGCTTCAGTTAGTGCAGTCACTAAACATAACACAGAGATTATACTAGGTAATTTTACATGACATTTAGTTGGGGTAGGAATTCGATATGCTTCTAGTAGGGTTCTCCTCTGCATACCAACACTCAATCCTGCTGACAAAGCCAGATGAGGTTCCTTCTCAATAGATGCAGCATTACAGGTGTCTGATTCTAGTCCGGCAAATTTTCATTCTCATAACTAAAATTATAGGGGGAGTGAAATAATCACAAAGAAACTAAATTTATATTGCCATGTTCAAGAGTTTCAATTTGATGAAAATGTGCTTTTGCACATGCTAGAAAATTATACATTTAAAATGAAACACTTGAATTCATCTGAAAAATCTAATTTTAAATGCCACTTTCTTTTAGTCAATAATCCAAACACTTCTGTAAAGGGCAGTGTAGAAATCCTGATGACTAACTAATTCTGTTTTCATGAGGAGAGTAACACATTCCTCTTGATCTTTCTCAATAGAATTAGTGAATATCAGTATCAGGAGATATAAGCATTGGACACCAGAAGATAGCATGGAGGAAAACTCACAGGTTATATACAGAATAAATGAACAAACATCTACCACATGACGAGGTACAATGTTTGCCTATGTTATTTTCTACTGTTTTGTTGTGAGTTTTGAAAATGTGCCAACAAGTGAAAATCACATTTATGACCTTCATATGATACACTGTACCAAAAAAGACATAAATTCTAGTAATTTATGCTGTTGTACTTTGTACAAGATTTTCATATTGCTTATTGACCCTTCAAAAGAACAAAAGCTTAATTATAAATTCATATGAGAAGTCTTGGATATATCTGCTGGTCTATTCTAGGAATAGTTACTCAAAATTTAAAGTAAGCCTTTTAAAATGCATCAATATTGAACTATGCATGGTAGCTTATACCTGTAATGCCAGTACTTGGGAGGCTGAGGCAGGAGGATTGCCATAAGTTTGAGAACAGTCTGGATTACATTGCAAGACTCGTCTCATAAGACTGAAACAAAAACAAATCAGTATCTGTTGAAAAATGCATGTTATAATTATACTACCAGCTTTGAGAAAAATACTAGTTTTTATATTCTCACATTTGCTGATGAAATATAGGGAACAGGTTTCTAGTAAAATAACTGAGAAAGGGTCATGTGCAAGGTAGACCAGAAGACAGTATTTGGTGAAAATTAGTTGCCAACGTCTAGTTACGACACCTCTGGGCTGCTTGCACATTTATCTCTCTTTATTCCATCCTTATATTTTGATCTTTGGAGAAGTATCCACCTTATACAGGACCAAGATTTTTCTCCTCTCTTACCATTCTTTCAATCTTCTGGTCTCTGTCCCTCCCTATTTATTTCTTTAGTTGATTGCTTTAGTGTGGGGAGTGGGGGGTGGGGGGTGTCTGTCTGTTTGCATGTGCATGTGCACAGCGTATGCATATGTGTGTGTCCTATGTATATGTGGACAAATACCAGAGAAGTGTCCTCCTCTGTCGCTCTTTAGCCTTATTTCCCTTAGACAGAGTCTCTTGCTGAACCTAGAGCCTCCAGTTTTTCAGTTAGGCTTTCTGCTCAGTGTGCCCTAGTTATCCTCCTGCCTCCGCATGCCCCTGGCTCTAGGGTTACAGGCACATAACCATGTCCAGTTTTTCACACAGGTGATGGAGATCAAACCTAAGTCCTCTTGCTTGTGTAACAAGTGCTTTTACCATCTGAGCCATCTCCTCGGGCCACCCATCTAAGTTTTCTAGCCACTAATACCACTCTAGACCTCTAGAACAACAGAGCAAGAAAAAAAGGAGGAAGAGGAAAAATATTAGGTGTAACATATTATGAAAGCTTCAAACTCTTTAACCAAAAGTAACTGCTATTCAGGTTGGAGGACTTTAGATAATACTGTGACCACTGGCCGTCAGGATCTGTCCTGTCAGTCTCCTTTGTGACATGGACAGTGTTCAACATGGCACTGGGTTAGCAGAGTAGTAATATCTACAAAGGAGTCTTGGAAAGAGGACACCTCAAAGACGCCACCATCCACTCTGATGCAGGAGAAATAAGGAAGCGTGCTTTGGCTCCCAGGAGAGATGAATGCTGATAAGGCACATATCTAGGAAGGCTTGGGTAGAAGATCACAGACTACAAGAATCATGAAAATAGACACAATGGCAAGTGTCAGAATGTCTAAATCAGATGCCAGGGTGACATTCAAAAGAACAAACAGGAACAGTCTCATTTCAGTGGATAGGAGGGCACAAAGCCCAGTCCCCAAGCATGCCAAGTACAGAGCAGTGGATACAGTAAGGGTCACACAAGGAATAAAATGCCCTTCTCCCAGTGCCATAGACAGTGAGCTTTCCCCTTCACAGGAAAGCCATCTTGGAACAAGGAGGGGAAAGTCCTTGAGAAATCAGAGATCCCACAGAAGCGTCATTAAACCGGCATTGGTACACTTTTAATGGACAAGATCAGATGTTTTCCATTTTCAGTGGGAATGACACTGAAGGCCATGTAAAAATATGTTTCACTTGTATATCTGAAAAGTAGTATGTAAATTTTTATACACACACACACACACACACACACACACACACACACACACACACACTTCCTAATAAACCTTTTCTTTTGGCCTAGCTGGGTAAACTCATTCTTAACCAGCACTACTCAAAGTGTAGACTACAGACTATGCCAGTAAGGAACCTATACTACATACCTGTGGTTAGATGAGTAGGTGAAAATGAGGGTCAGTGTTCAGAAGTTCCTACGGCTATCTGGCATGGCCACATGCAAGCCTGTGAATAGTGGACTCATCGCATTGAATGAGGTAGAGAACAGAACCAATAACAGCAAACTTGGGTGTTACATATCCACCTGCAACTAAAAAATAGACATTTTCCACAAACAATTCAAAACAGGCCAATGTACACCATTGTGCAGCCTATATCTGCCTCCAATTCTAATGCTGGGTTCTCTGTTTAGGATGACATGCCATGTGGATGATGTGTTTACACCCCCAAAATAGCAAGCAATATCAAACTGTCTCAACCAAGTTTCCATAGGAGTTCCGCTAGAAAAAAAAATAATAACATTACTTTTGGAAACAGCAAGGATCATATTCACAATGCAAAAGAAATTTAGTTTCAGCCAAATGTCAGGGCACATGAAAGGAATGTAGTTAACTCAGATGTGATTGATTTGTGGGGGGGGAGGGGAGTGGGTAGTGATGTTTGTACTTCATCTGTAAAATCTGTTAGGCTTTGTGGGTGTATGAGTGCTATAAGCACCACGAGTTTTTACCTGGCTTCATGTTAGTATGCATTTAAATAGCATCATAAAAATAAATGAAGTTGGCAGAGAGATGTGCAACAATTTTTTCTTCCCTATAAAGGTTACAAACATGACTTCGATTTGAAAATAATGGTCTTTCCGATACTAGGTTGAGGTCAGTAGACTGACTGGAAAGAATTAGAAAACTAACAATAAGGAAGCAGCAACTATTTAAGCTGAACCCTTGCAGCCAAGAAGTGCATGTGAGCTGGACCCTTGCACCTACAGCCAGGAAGTGCATGTGAGCTGAACCCTTGCACCTACAGCCAGGAAGTGCATGTGAGCTGAACCCTTGCACCTACAGCCAGGAAGTGCATGTGAGCTGGACCCTTGCAGCCAAGAAGAAGTGCATGTGAGCTGGACCCTTGCACCTACAGCCAGGAGACTGGGGTAACTAGGCCACACCCTATGCATTAGAACTTAGATGCATTATTCGCATTATTTTGTTATAAATATAAGTTGCTGATATGGTCATTTGGAAAAGTGCTTGCTTTTCCAGTAAGGGGACCTGAGTTCTATTCTCATAATCCACTGAGAAAAAGCCAGCAATGGTGGCACAGGCTTGTAATACCAGAACTGAAGATGCAGAGGCAAGTGGATCCCTAAGGCTCACTAGTCAGCCAGTCTATCCTACTCGGCAAGTGCCAGGCCAGTGAGAGAACCTGTCTCAAAAAGGTGCACAGCCTAAGAGGAACAATACCGAAGGTGGTCCTCTGTCCTCTATGGACACACATACACAATAAAATAATAAGTGAGTTGTTTTTGATTTTATGTAAATATATATAAGTATAGATTTATATAGGTATATAAACATATTTTATGAATAAAAGTGAGCTACAAGGAAGAACCCTCATAATATCTTTTAACTTGACTTTGGAAAACTAAACATTATGATTCTGTGATAAAATTTTTCATTTTATTTGATAAAACAAAAATTGACATATCACATCTCCACATAGAGATGGCACAGTAACAGGCAAATGCACTTTAAGAGCCTCAGTCTTTGCCAACATTTCACCCTTGTAATACAGCTGTAATAATAACAGCTTTCACCTCTTAACATAACCCCAGGAGGAAAGCATGCCAAGAATCACCCTTACTCTACAGATGAAAAGATCAGAGGTACAGCGGCTGTCTAGCCATGCCAAGAGCCAGGAAAATGCCAAGAGAGGGCCTTCCTCCAGGTTTGCATACTATGAATCCGGCATAGGTGTTTCCACAATATAATTATACTAAAAGCTGCCCAATTCTGTAAAATAACTGTTACCAGTTTGCTATGTCAATGACAAAAATTCACTTAAGATTTCAAATTAGTTTTAAGAGACATATGTATAGGATATTATTTACTTTTCCTTAAGGATAAAATAAGTTGTGTTTTTTTTTAAAGTTAGTTCCTAATAAACTATTGATGACTTGGGCTGGTGATCAACCACTCTGGGGTCTTTCCATGTAATATTATTATACTAGAATATATTATATATACTGTGGAATGATAGCCAGACTCTATAACACTTGTCAATGGAAACCTACCCTCCATATTTCCTATATTCACCTGATAACCAGGTCACTCTCCTGAGTATCTCAGCATGGCTGAAACAGGGTAGCCAGCTCTCTGATGCTGCCTTTTCTAAGCCCTCCCCCATTTCAAACATTTCCTTCCATGCTTTCAAAGTGATCTTTCTAAGAGGAAAATCAAATCAGGTCGCTCCTTAGAAGTCCTTCAGTTAACTCCTTATTCCCTGCTGGACATAATTTGAACATCATCCTGAAATGAAGTCCTACTTTGACCTCGCTCTACTCTCATCATGCTTTCTATCTCATTTCATGGGAGAAGTGAGTCCTCATTCTATACATCATATGCAAGCTCATTTTCTACATTTAAGTCCTGTAAGAAATCTCTAGCAGCCCCTTGGAAGGCCTCATTCAATGATGTTCTCAAACACAGCATGTCCCACCCCTAAATTATGTACGTACCTTATCCCCTCCACCCTACCTTCTCTAGTCCTTTTCCTACAACCCTTCCTCCATTCCACCTCCTTTGGCTGCTGTTCTTAGAGGCTTCTCTGCCGCTCCCCAGCATAGTCAATCCTCCTCTTATGAGCCCATCACATTTGTCTGTACAGGGGAAGAGAAGTCCCAGAGTGACTGGTCATAACCATGACTCTACAACTATGCTTAATTGCCTTAAAAAGGAGAAACATGATTTTCTCGTCCCATGCCCATCATGGAAGCTAGTGCCCAATAATCATTCACCAAGAAAGGAAATGTGGCCTTGGGCATGTTTGTTTCCCCAGTGGGGTGTTTTCACCTTTTTCACAGAGTCAGTTAGACTACATTAAAGAACTGTGCCTCAGATTGTTCTGCTTCAGTATAGCTTCTCTCAAAACATGAGGCTTTCTTCTCCTACTACTTTGTGAGGTTTTTAAAAAATAAAAAATTCTCATGATGTCATTATCAGGATATCCTAAGGCATTAAGTTTACAGATCTTCTACATCAAGGTGTCGCAAAGGTAATAATAGTTGTCATTACTGAGCTCTGAACTATATGCAAGATATGATTATAAATTTTCCACATTTGTTAATTTCATTTAATTCTCATATGAGAGAGATGTTACTTTTCCTCATGTAAAAAATGACAGCACACGGGCTTTAAGAAGTCAAAGGCCACAGAGCTAGTCAGGGCTGGAGGAGACTTGAACTGGTGCCTTTGATTTTTCACTTGCTCTCAACTACTATACTGAGGCCAAAGAATCCATCCAGGATACAGGCTATGGATTCTCCACATTCCTCTTTTAAGGTTTAAACACTATTGAGATGAAAGACATTAATCAATTAAATCAGAAGTGTTTTAAATTGCTAGATACACTTAGACAACATTATTTTTCCATATTTGAGATCCCTTCTTAGCCACTGGCCTTCCTAAACCATTCAACTTCTTCAACAAGGAAATTTCTATTAATAGGTTCCTCATAGCTACATTTAGAAAACTTTTAAATTTCAGAAGTAAACTTGAATAAAAAGTAACACAAAAGACTAAAACCCCTGTCTTGGCATTTCATCCTCCTATTGCTCAGATAGGAGTATTATTACTTTGTATTACCACTGCTTTTGGATTTCATGTTAATAACTACTAGTGCATTTAACTAAAGGCAAATAAATCAACTCTTGAATATCTTGAACTGTCTGTCATTGTACAGCACTTAATGTTATAACAGTATTAAACGCATAGTATTCAACTCTCAATTTCTTTCACTAATAGGAATTGATATTTCTTTATCTTTATGAAAGAAACCAATCAGGTTACTATAGAACAAAGCATTATGTGAGGTCCCTTGGTTTGGTCTTTGGTAGCCAGGCTGAGAGTTCAGATATATGGCTTTAATTACATAAAATGTTGGCAACAGAACAATAGTACAATGACTACTATTACAGTGTGTTTGTTTACCAGCTCACCAAAGAGAGAAACAATACCCGTTTTCCTTAATTCTTGCTTTCAAGGCTAATATTCACTGAAGAAAAATAAGAATGTCAAAACCTTGATGGAAAAAAGTCATTCACTTAAAATGAGTTGCTTTAAGTTTGTCACACAATTCTATTGGCAACATGTTGAGCCAAGATGGTGAAGCACACCTGCACACTTGTGATGCTGAAGGAGGAGGATGGACAGCCTGGACCAAATGGGAAGTTTTGGGCCAGCCTAGCTGCTATGGAGAAGCCCTGGGTCAGAAAAATAAATATAAATTGTAGATGTTTTAATATTTAATTAATAATTAATATTTACTGCTGAAGTTAATATACCCAAGTTTGCAAAAGCACAAAATATAAGTGCTTTCCCAGTACATGTAACTTCAAAACATCTCATGAATAAAGAAATATTTGGTGGCAGCATTTATCTGAAACAGAAAAAAGTAATGTTAAGATGCTATGATGTTAATAAAATACTACAAGTTTCTCAAAAGAAATGTAACTTCTGTTTTGAATTATCACTTTAGAAACTGGTGTCCAAGTTCTTGGCTTTGTAACTGAAAGCAAATTTGTTCATTCTGAGCCTTAGTTTCCTCATCTGACAGTACTCTAATAATATCAATCTTACAGACATATTGGTACCAAGTAATTATATCAAATTCTGCATGTCCAACATCTATCAGTGCCTAGCACACAGCAGACTGGGTTTGTTTGATGTTTACCCCTTCACCCACACAGCATTCCCAAGCCAAAATTAAAATGTCAATCTGGGTATGGGGTAATGTCACCAGACCTCCTTGTGATGTAGACAATGATACAAATCAAGGATGCAGAAAAAGGCACACTTTTTAATTCTCCTGTGCTTTCTTGTTGATGCTTTATAAAAAGCTAATTATACCTAAAGACATCCACAGTTCTCATTTTCTAAAATATACGCAAAAAAAACACAGACATGATAACTATAATAATTTCTGTTACAGAAGCCTAAGGGACATTCTCAAGTCCATGTTTCACTCTCCAAAACTTATAAGAGATGCAAAAATGGTCAAAGTATGAAGAACTATAAAAAATGAATACATTTTGTCCTGATGAATATATACCATAATGTGAAATGCACCAAGTACATGTTTAAAAGTACATAATGTTCATATATTCTAGTAAGCCTAAATATCAAATTAAAAGAAATATGAGAAAATAGCAATCAATAACATTCTATCTCCCCCAAGTAAAAACAGCAGTAAGTATGTTTGCAATAATAGATGATATTCTTCCTTAGCAGTATGTTTGATTTCATTTTCAAATGACACATTATTAATCTACAATAAACATTTTCTAACCAAAGCCACACAAATAAGGAAGGAAGCTATAAGGCAAAATACAAAATTACGAAATACAAAATTACAGCAGCACCAATTTCTTTGTACTGAGATTCAACAACTACATTCCCATTATACCAGATCAGCTAATAAGCAGATGTAAAACAACCAATAAATTGCTTAATTTAATTTGATTGGAAGAGATATTAAATAGAATGTTTCGAAATCATTTCTCTTCTCCTAAGACATTTACCCAAAAGTATATTTGATAGCTTCTAAATGGATTGGACTTAGCAGCTCAAGCAGAAAATCGGGGGTAGGACAGAGAAATGTGTCCAGAATTTTATTATTATGTTACTTCACATGGGTGAGTCTTAACATGTCATTTTGGAAGGGACCACATTTATTGCAACAATATTGAAACAATGTTACAGTTTCTCTATTCAGCACTGCATGCAACTGCAATAGCTCATTCAATATAATATTGACAGAGGCCTTCCTGACGAATCCAAGTTTTGAGTGGCGTGTGGATATGACATGAAATTAGATAGATTAGCTAAACTTTTTTTTACCATGTGCCAGTACCACAAAAGCATGCCCTCTTGATCTCTGAACTGAAATTAACATTTTTAAAAGAATAATGCTAAGTATATCTTTATCTATATGGTCCTTGAAGAAGCTAGCATCTTGTATTAATGTGTTCATTTCAGAAAGAGCTTAACCTAAATAAAATCCACACGAAAAACTTGTTATGCTTCCATAATGAGTTTGAGAGTTTTCAAATTTAAATCAGGACTAGGGGAGGTATAGAAATGACCATGGTTATGTGAGCACAACCAACCTTAGAATTTAATAGCAAATTGACCTTATGATTGTTTGTATCCCCACTCAATGTTAAATATGTGTTTGTTATATGTTCATTGTAGTCCTGACTGGCCTGATGGCTTAATCCTTCGATGTATATTTCAAGAAAACCTAATTCAACAATATTTGAATTACTTTAAATTTTAAAGTTCCAATGAAAAAGCTCTATACAAATGTGACTTCAAATGCAAATAGAAAGCACTGCTCAACACTTCACAGTGAAACTCTTCAAAAAGGATCAGCCAAGCTCAAGCACTGTCCTCCTCAGCTACTGGACACATAAGCACCTGGAGTCATTTAAACACACATACAATTAAAGCACAAACACAGGGGCTGGAGAGATGACTCAGCGGTTAAGGTTCTTGCCTGGAGAGCAGAAGGACATGAGTTCAATTCTCCAGTACCCAGGTAAAGTCAGATGGACAAGGTGGCAAATATGTCTGGAGTTCCTGACACAACCATTTTATCTCTCTCTCTTTCAAATAAATAAAGCATTAAGAAAAACACACAATCACAACTCCTAAGTTTACTGGAGATTTTTAAAGAAAGAAAAATATATTTGTGCATTCTCAATAAAATACAATCTCAAAAAATACCACAACCAAATGATGATGTTAATAAAATACTACAGGTTTCTCTAAAGAAATGTATGTGTGTATACACCTATATACATCTGCACTAATTGTTTAGAAAAACATTTCCTAAGCAAAGAGTATGAAACCTTTAGTTAAAAAAGACCCGGAGTGACAGCATTCCCTGTTTTCTCCTATTGGAGGAGCTAAAACAGTCCAATATTCTGACTCAGATATTTATGTGCTGGAGGAATTTCAGTCTTATCTCCACCAAGCAGATTAGGGGATCATCTTTCAAAGTTACCATATATTTTGAAGAGACGGACATTTTGTCAAAATCCAAAAATCTCCCCACTTCAGCATTCTGATAAAACTTGTTGGCAGCGCTGTGTGTGTGTGTGTGTGTTTTTTTTAATCAAACTGATACACTTAAGATCAAGCACGTTGGGACGTTTAACAGATAACAGCATGCACTTGACAGAATGCTTTCACTCAGTGTTTGTCCCTTGTCATAAATTATTGGTACCCCTATTTGCCACCTTTCATATATCATTTAGTGAACAGCAAGGCAAAAGCATTTCTAAAGCAAGAGTGTCTTTTGAGAGAATAAACATGCAGTCACTTGCCAGGAACTGTGGTGGAAAATAAATGCACAAATTTTATAAGGAAGTGGTTAAAAAGGAATAAATTCCCTGAGTCATTAAACAGGATATAAACCAAAGACAGGTTGTGCCACCTAGAGAAAAACTGGAAATTGTACATTGGTTTCTCTGTAGTAAGCCTTATTTCAAAAGCCTGAAACTTTTGGCATGCCCAAGTAACCAAGCCACCATCCTCAAGCTGCAGAATGAACTTGTGGGGGTGGGGGGAATCTCTGCCATCTCTGCAAACCACAGTGGCTTCCGACTTTCCTCACCCTCCCACTCATGCAGGACCATTTAACCTAAAACACCAAAGGTTTGCCCATGCAGACCATGCATCCTGAAAGCCACTGGATCTTAAAGCATTTTCCTGGAAGCCTTTAGTAGGAGCAGGAGAATAACCCCTAGTGAACCTTGACAGCCAGGATCCCTCTGGATGTTACCACCTCAAAGGCCCAAGGGGCCGGCATTGGAAATTCTGGTGCGCACAGTACATCATATGCAGGTTACCAAGCTGAACTCCAAACACCATGAAATGACAACTGAACCAAGCGTTTAAGGCGCAAAAGGCCTTCAACATTCCTCTGCTCGAGTCACTTAAAAAGCAACCTGCCCAATACTTGTCAAGCTGAAGCACAAAAGGTCTGCAAGCCACCTGGCAGGAACAGCCGCTATTTTACAAAGAAAACAGACAGTAATTATGAAAAGCCCGCAGTCCTGCGGTATTAACTAGAGAGCCCGGGACTATTGCTGGGGCAACCTCAGTTCCTAGTCAGTCACGTCCTTCCCTAGACCTCAGCCAGGGACAGTCCACCCCGGTGTCCCTCCTCCCCTAGAGACCCGCAGCAAGCCCTCTCCCCTTCCCGCCCCCACACTCTTCCCCCTCTTTCTCTCCTCCTCCTCTTTTTCCTCCTCCTTTCTGGATCTCCAGCAACTTTGGGCTTGGCAGAACCGCTGTAGCCCAGCCAGAGGCGGGGACATCTCCAAGGCGGCCGCGGGAGGAGGAGGAAAGTTTGAAAAGTCACTTAAAGCACCGCAGGATTCCCTTCACCCCCATTCTCCCCCGACTACGCCCACCGCACAGGGAGCAGCCCCGGGCCCCACGTGCCAGCGCGCCCTGGAGAAGCCGGAGTTCCCCCTATGTCCACGCCTGGAAAAGAAAAATCTCTCCCCAGGTGAAAAGTTGCAGTCTGCAACCCGATTCTTCTGCCCCTTCACGTGCCCAGGCACCCCAAGAAACGCCTCGCAGAGTTCTCCGATCTCCACCTGGCTTCTCGCAAGGCTCCGGAGGGCGGGCGGCCGGGCGGGCGAGCGCGGCGCCCCTCCCCCGTGGGCCGGGGGACCGGGCGGCACCGGGGACGCCGCGGCCCGGCCCCGGCCCTGGCCCCGGCGCTCGGCGGCCCCGGCCGGCCGGGTGGCCTGACTCACCTCGCTCCTGCTCCTCCGCCTGCAAGCAGATGGGGATGTTCTTCTTCCAGCCCGGCATGGTGTCCGCTCCCCGCGCCCGCGGGCTCTCGCTCGGGCTCGCTGGCTCGCTCGCTGGCTCGCTGGTCCCGGGCTCCGGGGCTCGCCGCGCCTCCTCGGCGGCGGCGTCGTCGCCCGTGCTCTCCGGCCGGCCCGGGGCTGCTCAGCGGGGCAGAGGCGCCGAGGCGGCTCCCGGGCACATGGAGGCGGCGCCGCGCGCCCTGCCTGCGCTCCCGGGAGGCGGCGGCGGCGGCCGGGGCCGGGCCGCGAGGGGCTCCGGGCAGCGCTGGAGGGAATGCGGCCGCGGTGGGTGCGCGCTGGCCGGGAGGCCGGGCCGGGTCGGGCCGGGGGGCGGAGGACTCGTGCAGGCCGGTGCAGGACTGCGGAGCCCCCGGAGGTGGGCGCCGGCGGGAGCACCAGGCAGGCGCCGCCGCCTCCCTCCGCTCCTCCTCCGCTCCTCCTCCACCTCCTCCTTCCCTTCCTCGTCCCTCCGCCGCCAGCAGGTGGGACGCGGAGCCGCGGCGGCCGCACAAAGCTCCCCGGGCGGGCGGACGGGCGGGCGGGGACCGAGGCTGCGGCTCCCGGGGCGCCGATCGGCCGAGCTTCCCCCGAGACGCGCGCGAGGCGGAGCGGGCACGGAGGGGCGCGCGCGCTCACACCCAGCGCCCCGACCCAGCGCCGGCCTGCCGAGGCGCGCCCGGCCCGCCAGGTACCCAGCCTGGCGCCCCGCCGAGGGTGCCCGGCCTCCGCCCCAGCCCGGGCCCGCCGCCGCCGCTCGGGAGGCTGAGGCGACGACCTCGACGAAACAGGGGGCAGTGTCCTCCCCCTGGTCCCTCCTTCTCGCCGATCCCCCGACACACGCCACCCTGGCCCTCGCCCCCTCCCCCAAGTGGACACTCACAGCTCGGGATTCGCTAACTTCGCCCTCAACTGAGGGGAATTGCAACTTTCAGGATGGTCGATGCTGGTCCCAGGGGTGGAGACGGCTGAGTGGAGAGCTTCTTTTGTTTAAAAGGATGCCAGGAGACCTTGGCTGAGTGAACATTTAATAGCTGTCTTCATGGATAAGGAGGGTTTTATGATCGCCTTTTATGATTAGTTTCTTCCTCTTGTCATGGGCTCATAGAAAATCAGTGGCAAAATGAATGAGGGGAGGGGAAGGGAAAGAGCTTTGCAGTAAAGCCTGGAACATTCTGCCCAGGTGTGGGGGGCTCTTGCTTGTGGTTTCAATGAGGTGAGGAGGGATAAAGTTGGCAATTGTCTGTCCTGCAGAGATATGGTATCCATCTGCCTCAAGCCTGAGGGCTGGCGACAGAATACCTGTGTCCTCCCCACTTATAGGATAGGGACTGAAGAATTTGGAGTCCCTGCGGCTATAACTACTGGTTTGTGGTTGGTGAGGACTCTCTGCCCTGCAGTTTATTTTGGCCTCTGAAGGAACTGCGGTTTCCTCTTGCAAACTAAGGACAGCGGCTCTTGCCAGCCCTCCCTCTCTCTTCTCTTGAAAGCAGGATAACACTGCCAGAGAAATGTCTTAACTACACAACACTGGAAGATGGGATCTCTTTCTATCTCTCTCTTCTGCCATCTCCTCAGCCGTCTTATCAAGCAGGAATGTTTGCACCTACTATTGCCCCTTCCCTGGCTGGCTGCCATTGCAGAACTGCCCAGCTGCCAACAACCAGTGGCTATCTTTTCTAAACAAAGCTCAGGGCCAGAAGCTTCCAGAGTAGAGGAACTGAAGGGCTAAAGATGAGAAATCACACCACCCCAGGGGTGATCAGCAAAAATCCCATCCGATCTGCTCATTCCTTCTGTCCACACTCTGCAAAGGAAAATCCAGAAAATCAACATGGACTCCACACTTGTCGCCCTAAAGGATCCATCCTCCATTCTAAAATAAGCAAGAGGGTTGGCAAGATGGCTCAGTGCTTATGGTGTTTGCCTGCAATGCCTAACAACCCGAGTTCTAGTCTCCCGTACCCACATAAAGTCAGATACACAAAGAGGCCCATGCATCTGGAGTGCATTTGCAGTGCCTGGAGGCCCTGGCATGCCATGTGCGCTCTCTCTCTCTCTCTCTCTCTCTCTCTCTCTCTCTCTCTCTCTCTCTCTCTCTCTCATTTGCAAATGAATAAAATAATTAATTAAGCAAGAGACCTGGAATACTGTGGTCTTGTCCGAAACTTATTTCAAGATCTAATCCTGTCAACTTTATACAAAGAATAGCATATGTGTTATGGTTTTACCAAAAAAGGGATAAAGGCCATCCAGCCATAATTTTTATAGCATCTTATGTAATATTTTATGTGTGTGGTTATAATAACAAGAGTAATTTTAGAAGATGGATCAATAAGTACCCAGGATGAATTAAACCTTACTAACTCCTTTGGTTACATTACAGTGTTATGTCTTTCCCGTTAAGATCCGTGATAGGTTGCACTTGACAGAGTTCAAGCTCATACCCCTTGTTTTTTACTCTAGCAGACAAACTTCCTACAATGTGCTACTTAGCTAAAATTTAGCAACAAGATAACTATAATTTGGTAAATCAAAATTAATACGTAGATATTTGGGTCAGATATTGTTTTGTGGACTATGAAATTGAGAGTTGCAAAGCAACCCTTAAATGTGGATCTAGATCGTCCCTCACCTCAAAGTATGCATTGTCTAAATACTTCTCACTAATAACCATGTCTCAGGTGAGTCCGTGATGGTTGAAGGTGATATTTTTAACCTCATGTGGGATCAGCATTTCCTGCAGGACCTTCATGAATCCTCACAATACTATACAGATCACTTAATAGTAAATATCAAACCAGACAAAGCAAAATAAGTTGATCATTGAAAGTTGACTCTGATGTATTTAGTTCCACTGTGTGACATCACCTTATATTCAAAGCACTATGTTAAAAAAAATCTATTCCAAGGAGATTGCAGCATTATCTGAACCTTTAAGTTTTAGAAAAATGTCCACCAGCCACATGGATATCTTTTTTTAAAATAAATTTGAAAATCAATGCCCTTTAAAGAATACCTATCATGGCAACCACTGTTTCTGCACATCATTTCATACTATGAGTTTGTGGTATTTCTTTGAAAACAAATGCTTTCAAGTAACTTGATAGTTTGAATGGCTTTATCGCCTGTGTTTACAGAATTCAAAATTTAATGTGGTTTACTTTAACAAAGCTAAGCAGGCCATAGAGCATAATCCTGAAGGTGTTTGATCCCATTTTCTACAATTTTCAAAATGAAGGGAACAAAGGCATATTCTCTTATTACTTAAGCTGGTGCCTTCCTCACCTGGTAGAGGAAAAAAATCTCCTATAAACTAAAAGGCATAATTTTACTTATTTGTATGTGTGCATATTTCAGGTGCCTGTGTGTGTGCCTGTGTGTGTGCCTGTGTGTTGAGGTGAGATGACAACCTCAGGTGTCATTCCTTAGGTACCATTCATCTTTTCTGAGACAGGGTCACGTACTGGCCTTGTGTACACCAAGTAAGCTAGACTGCTTGACCAGGGAGCTCCAGGGATCTCTGCCCATCTCTCTCTGCCTCCCTGGATCTGGGATTACAAGCATGCACCAACATGCCCAGGTTTTCCACATGCATTCTGGGGCTCAGACTCAGATCCTCATGCTTACACAGTAAGCATTTTACCAGCTGAGCCATTTACCTAGCCCCCAGTCTCCCCTCCAAAAAAAGCTATAATTTCGTGTTTGATCATCTTTTTCAAGTGTATGGACAGACACGCTTAATCCTTGAAAGAAGTATAAATGTGTGTGATAGGAGAGAAAAGAGCAGGGTCCCTTTCATTTCCTTGATACTTCGACAACTTAGGGCCTTCACAGAACCTTTACTCTAATCATATCATGGTTTCTTGGGACTGGGATCCAGAAGTTAGAGGAGTCCCCCAGGAAAGATAAAATCCTAGCTGTTATTTTAGATTTGCTCCAAGGCCTCAAAAAAATCTACTATGTACTTTTTTCCCCATCATGCCTTAACTCTATGACCATACTCACTGCATATGAAGTATTTGAAAGTTTCCAACACAGTACCCAGAGCCAACACTTGCAAAGATCTTGAAAACTTTTTTAACACCTGATGTACACTCCTAGTAAATACCCAGAGATTCTTTTAGATGTTATTGCCTCACTTTTACCTGCAAAATCCTCTTTGAACATTTTAAATGAAAGAAGAATCCTTGGATAGTTTATCTACTTGCACAGAATTGTAAAGGAAGCAGAAAGCAAACAGAATGTGTACAAGTTTATTTTATTTAAATTTTTGAGTTAGGAGAATGTAACAAAGGAATGGAGAAAACCACCTGCATGAATAATTTAAGTAAAGTGCACGAGAAAGCAAAAAGAATGTTCATATAAGAAAAACATCCAAATGTATTTTAAAAGAACAGTAGAGCACAGCAGTTTAAAGTCGGTTAATATTCTGTGCCAACTGGACTGGGCCACCAGGCACCCAGATCTTAGGCCACACATTCTAGAGTAATTTACATTCTCACCAGCAACATAAAAAGATTCATTTTCCCAGCATCCTCAGCAGCACTTGTTGTCTTTTGTTTCTTGGAAATAGTCATTCTGACTAGGATAAAATGGCATCTAAATATAGTTTCGATTTAGATTGTCCTGATTACTAAAGATGTTAAATATTTTTCCATATGTTTTTGGTCATTTGTACTTCTTTCAAGAGGTATCAAGTCTGTGCACCCATTTATTGATAATTGGTTCAGCTACTATGGAAATGAGTGTGAATGTTCCTCACAAAACTAAAAATAGAACTAACTGAGGAAACAGCTATCCCACAGCCGAGTATATAAACAATGGAATCAAAATCAGCACACTTTTTAGAGATGTCTGCAATAGACAAGATAAGAAAATCAGCCTAGGTATCTGCCAATAGAGTAATGGATAAAAGAATGTCGTATGTTGACCCAAATGAGAATTACTTAACCATAAATAAGAATGAAATCCTATTATTTGACAAATGGAACTGGAGATCATCATGTTAAGTGAAATAAACTGGACTCAAGAAGGAAAGGATCACGTGTTTTCTCCCCTATGTGGAATCGAAATGTAGGTAAATAAATGAATATTACAACAAAAGTAAAATGGGCACTGTTAGGGAAAAGGAGAGAAAGGGAGGAAGTGGGGTTAGATGCATGTATAAGGTTGCCACAATGGAATCCATTGGTGTGTATCCTTGAGGATTTGGAAGAAATTGATATGTCAGTCAGGAGAGTGGATAAAACAGCCCTCATGGGCAATCAGTTGAAGAGCTGGCTAGAACAAAGAGCTGACCCTCCTCTATGTGAGAGCAGTTCCTCTTGCCTGACTGCTGTGAAACAGATTCATATGCTTTTTCCTATATTCAGACATTTCCTGCCTCCCAGGCCCTTTGCCTTCAGACTGGAACGATTCTTTGCTCTCTGGTTCTCAGGACTTGGGACTCAGACTGGAAATGCGTCATCACCTCTTCTGGCTCTGAGCTTACTTTCTCACCATGAGGCTCACAGCCTCCAGCATGACAGGAGCCAATTCCTCCAAATAAATTTCTTTGTCTGTTTCGCTGGAGAACCCTAACAGAGAGGCCTGGTTCAAATTCTGGTTCTACCACATTCTAGCTCTGTGAACCTTCGCAAATCTAACATGGTGTTCTCCTGTGTCTGAAATGTAAAACCTAGGTGGCCATGTTATAGGGAGGATTAAACAAACTAATATAAACCAAAGGATTAATGTAGCCCCTAATGAGGAGTTAATTAGGACTGACTGGGAAATATTCATTCTTTGGTTTAAAAAAATGGTACAGAGTACAGATTCATGGGCTTCTAAAAACTGAAGAAGTCCTTTAACTGTATACAAAATTTTGTGTGTGCTAGTGATCAGACACACACAGAGTAATAAAATCCATTGCTTTCCTCAGCTCTCAAAAGAATACTGAGTTCAAAAAGAGATTAAAGGTTTCTGAACAGCATGAAAAGAAGTCTCCATCACACAGAACAACTTTGGATCTGGCTAAAGAAAAGAGAGAGCTAATCCCAAAGAACTTCGCCTTCCTATTTGAGCCTCAGGATTATTGACACCTGAACTCTCCACCCTCTTTTGTCCCTTTGCAGTCAAACTTTTCACAAAGTCATCTGCTGACAACCAAGTTTTCAACTCTGATTCACACTTCAACTTCCCAGGGAAAGCATTATCATTCTTTCAGGCCCCTGGGGCAAAAACATAAGGAACATTTTGACTCACTCCCAAATCCCCAATTGGTTACCAAGTTCTTTCTAATTTGCCTTTGGAATTATTCTGGAATCTTTCTCCTTTTCCATGACATTGATTCATGCTTCTTTATTACCTTTCACCAGGACTATACTGGAACCTTCTCCAAGCTCACTTCTTCAGTCTCTCCTTATCAAAAATGCTGCCGCTGCCAACCTTGATGCTATCCCTGAAGTGAAATATTAGGCTTTCTTTCTGCTGCCTTTTCGTCCTCCCCTAAGTCCTCATTTGGCATCTAGCTTCTGGCACGATTGCTCCCCACATATACATTCCTGTGTTCCTCCCTCCCTTCCTTTCTTCCTTTCTTCTTTCTGCTGCACATTAATTCCCTTACCCTCCTCCCCACTGTGTTCCTTTCCTTAAACTTATTGTGTGTTTCCATAGGCCTCTGCTCAGTAGAAGCAAAACAGGTTGAATGTCTGAGGCTAAGAGACGTTTCCTTACAACTGATATGTGCTGGAGTCAAAATTTGAGCCAAGAGTGTTAGCTCTGTTTATTATCTTTCTACCCAAATTGAAGCACCCAGTTTCATTTCTACCGACAAGCTTATCCCACCTCTCCTTAAGATCTTGACCATGATCATTGCCATTGCCATCAAACTACCTGACCTCCTTGTTTATAGAATTTTATTGTAGCCATGTAGAACTCTACATTCCATAAGGCATGTGCATTAGCAAACTGAATTCTGAAGTCACATAGTCTGGATTCAAATTTCAATTCTCCATGGAAGAAATCTTGGGATCCTCCTGTTTTTGTTTCCTTATACATAAAATGGGGTTGGAATCATAGGAACAATGTCATCATTTTGGGGTGAATTAAATGAGTTAGCAGATGCAGGCATTTAGACACGGACCTGATACATAATGAAACTGCAATATATTTTACATGATAATTATGATTATTGACCCAAAAATGTGCCTTCAGCTGATTGGCATTGTCACAGATGGCAATTGTTGCACCTTAGAAGTAGTATGTGTCAAATGGATACTTGTTTTTTTAAAAATGGTGGATATTAAAAATAGTTTTTGAGGGGCTGGAGCGATAATTCAGTGGTAAAGTGTACTTTCTGTGCAAGCATGGGGACTGAGAGCCTCAGGGCCCCGAGACTACCTGAGTTCAATTTCCTGAGCACCCATATAAAAAGCTGGGTGTGTCTACACAAGTCTGTAATGCCAGTCCTATAGGTTTAAGACAAGAGAATTTCTGTGGTTTTAGAAAAACAGCAAGTTCTGGAATCAGTACCACTAACAACACATATACTGTGCACATATGAAAAAATACTTTTTAATTTCTCTATAAATCTCTATAATCAGGACTGTTTGGCCCATAAATATACCAGTGATAGAAATTCTATTAATCTCCAAAATAAAAAGCCTGACAATGTTTCTAGAAGAACCCTTTTCAGCTCAAGAGGAGAGTGAGCAATACCTGCATCATGAGAATTCTGGTGATGATGCCAATGAGCAGGCAGAAGCTTCTGACTGAACAGAAGACTAGACATAAATAAGCTTTTCATCAGAAAATTAAATAGGCAATCCCTACCTTCTTACAAAGAGCTGCTAATAATGGATTTAGGTTTAGTCCCTTGAGTGTCTAAAAATTTAGAGCAATGAAGTGATTAAGGATACTGACTTCAGAAAGAAATTAAGATAGCTGGCTACAGCTAGTATAGATTGGCTAAGCAATGACTAAGAGCTTTCTGAGGGGAAACTCAGAATCAGTTAAGGAGGAAATACCACACAGGGGAAGAATTATTTATCATAGTGGCAAGTGATAAGTCAAAAGGAAGAAACAAAAGAGAGTTATAGTTTAGGCAAGAGGCAAGACTTAACTTCTATACATCATTATAAGTAGTGAAAATTACAAGCTAGAAAACTGTACACACACAGTTGAGGAAATAACAGGCAATAAATAGGAACTTCAATGTACATGTCATTTTTTACCAAGCTTAGCTATTTTTGGAGCTCTGTCCTAAGGAAATAATTATTGATGTAGCAAAGAGTTTATGTTCAAAAATGCTTATTGTGTCTTTATTTATAGTGGCAAGAAAATGCAAAGGTCCACTAATAGGGAATTGTTTACATAAATTATGTTGAACACTGTAAAATCCTAAACATCATGAATTTAAAAGAAATATATATCATATTACATATTACTAAGGTGTTTATTTTTAATTTATGTACATATTTAAATAAAATCCAAATGAATCTTGCAATGAGAATTGAGAATAGCAGACATCAGCTTGAAGAGAAAGTCTACAGACAATGGCAGGACACTCAAGAAATGTTGTCACCAGTACCATAATTGAGAGAAGATATTGTATGGAAAACCACAACCATGGAACATCCTGAGTCAGACAGTGAATCGTAAGTGTTGAAATTTGAATGTGATAAAGCTCTAGTAATACTTAGCCAGCTAATTTCACTTCTATTTTACTTATGTTAACTCAAGATATTTTATAAAATTTATGTGTAAAGGATTTACTTACTGGTTTTCTTTCTGTTTTTTGTATGCTTGTTGTTTTATTTTTGTTGTTTTAAGGTTTTACTCTGTAGTCACCACTCTGAGGCTGACCTAGAACTCCCTAAGTAGTCCAAGCTGGCCTACAACCCACAATCCTTTCACTTCAGCCTCTCAAGTTCTGGGATTGCAGACACCACATTTGGCTTCTTCTTAATAAGCAAAATAAAAATGGAGTTTTCCAGTATGGATTAATGAGAAGTAAAATGTATATATAGTAAAACTAAAATAGTTTTTAAAGAGGAAGAGATATACCACAATGTCTTCTCTTTTTTTTGCTATTAACATTATCTGTTTTACTCTTTTCATGCATTTTTAGACATTTCAATTTTTGTTTAAACAAAAGCAGTGTGGTTATGCACTGCTTTATATGGTGGGGATTCATTTTGTAAAAGGCATCATTAGTTGATTTTGTCATGCAAACTCTAGAGAGTATGTACACAAAGTGGGATGGCATAACCTGCTAATCATTGAGGATGTGTGGGTGTTTGCATGAGTGTGTGTGTTGCTGTATGTAGACTACTGCCCCTAGAACGCTGATGAACAAAACACAAGGTTAAATCAGGCATGAGAGAAAATGATGCAATGAAGAGACTGTCAACTGGAGGTATATGATGCTCTAGCCTACCTGGCACAACATACTGCTTTCCTTTATGTAAGTAAAAGGAATTCACTAAAATAACAGTAAGGGAAGGAAAGTAGCTCAGTGGTAGAGCACTAGTCTAGCATGCAAGGGGCCTGGAGTTCAATACCCAGGCCCAAAAGAAAGCACAGCACAGTAAGAGAATCAGCAGTCATTTATCATCATCAAGTGTTATGTACTATGCCTAATTATATGCTGTAGACTGTTTTATTTGACTAGCAACACAGTAGGTTGTGTATATGCCAGCATCACTACAAACAGGAGTATCAATGGTTACAGTGTGGTGAGGTGAGAGGAACATATTAGCACCATTATAATCTTATAGAACAACTGTCCTATATGCAAAGTATAATTGATGAAACATTGTCATCAATGATTATATTATATTTTAAAGGAAATATCCAGTATTTTTTAAAGTAGTGAAGCACTTTTAAAAATGTGTATACCCACATATTAATGCTAACTCTCACTTTTGGCCAGAGAAGCTTCTCTTTTTCAGATGGCTGTGACCACCTGGATGGCTCAAAAGTCACCATAGTGCTGAGAAGAAATGACAGTGGAGTGTTTAGCACTGGGACATCTCTATCACACTCCCTGAGGCTCAGGGTCCATTGCAGAAGAGGTGGCGGAAAGAATGTAAGAGACAAAAAAAAAAAAAGGGCAGGACTGCTTGCAATGCAACCTTTCAGACACAAAATGGCCTTGATATTCATGACCTCGCATTGCCCAACACTACCTACACAAGACCTTCATAATAAGGGGGAAAAGATGATGACATCGAAATAAAATAGAATAATTGAGAAGAGGAGGAGACATTAATGAGGGTAGATTTGAGAGGGGGAGGTTAGGGGTGGGGAAGTTCATCATGGTTTATTGTCTATAATTATGGAAGCTGTCAATAAAAAGTTTTTTTTAATTAGTGAGAAGAAATAATTTGAGATTGTTTTCAAACTCCTCTGTGATTGGTGTATCTGCCAGCAATTTTGAACTAAAGGCTAAGGAATTAAAGTAGAGATGTTTTGGGTTTCATTCTTGCTTCTGCCAACCTAACCATTTGCAAATGATATGGATTTCTAGAATTTTCCGATCTTCATGTAGAAGAAATGCCCAATAATGTTCATATAGCTTACTTCAAAGTAGCAGTGAGTGAACACCTAGAATGAAACAAATAGATTATATCATAAATGTTGAGAGTCTCTGCAAATTGCATGAACAAAGCATTTTGTTAACACAAATCTATTTCCCCTTTAACTTATTACTAAGCTCTGTCCATTTCCACACTAGCTGTGGGGCCCTGACCAGCCAATCTACTGAAATCCCCAGGAATACCAATCTCAGATCAGTCTCTGTCTGATGTTCCAAAAGATTTATATTAAACAAATCCTTCAGGGATTTTTAATCTTATTTATTTTTACAACCTGCAAAATTCAGTGCCTGACACGCATGCGTTATGCATGTATGAGCATTTGTTTATATTCTCTTTGACTTTTTCAAATCTGTTCAATGAGGCTTTTTATTCCATACTTATTATATATGATGTTTCATTAAGATCCATGGATAGAGTCGCTTCTAGTTTGTATTTACATTATTTAAGCACTACCAGTGATATCTGCCACTAGTTATGTAAATGGAAAGTAACTTACAAGATTTATGAGGTGATTTTTCTTTCATGCAGTTGGTGACTCGGTTGCCTCCTGATTTTTATTTATGTCCTGAATGATAATCAGCCTTTCCATTTGCCCACCCACACAGTCTCCTGATCTTCAGATATGGCTGGAAATGAAGGCAGCAAGAGAGATAACAGCATCCAGTTCAGAATGACAATAGCAAGCCCAGAAACACAGGAAGCAGGCCAGCTTGCAAGAAGTACCAGCAACCTGCTTTTCTGTAAGTGAAGATGTCTCAGGGCTTGCCGCAGAAAGCGCCCAACACAGCCTTTTACAGTCAGTCATGTGGGAGATGAGACAAGACCTACACTGCAGAAATATAGGACTAGAAGTGATTCACTGGCAAACAATGGAAGGATTCAAATTCTAAGAAACAGTAGACTAGATGAGCACTGAAAAATGTAATTATCAACAGCCACCTTGAAATTGAATAGGAAATCAGGCCAAATAGCAAATTCATGTATTTAATGGCTGAATGTGAGAGGAAATGTTTCACTTCATGAAGGAAAAAAAAAAAAACAGATCCAGTCTTGTGAAAAGAGAAAATTATAAACAAATTAAAGAACTTCAAGATAACTTCTCTGCATTACTGTCAGTAATTAATTTTCACATTAGAATCCAAATAAAAAAAGAAAAACATAGTAGAATTTTTAAAAACAAGATAAAAACAGAACAGAGAAACTTAAGCAGGTCCTAAATGAAATGCCATGGGGGACTTCTTAGAATCACAGTGAATTATCATATCACCCCCCAAGCACTGGGTTAATCAAGCTAGAGACATCGCAGAGTCTCAATAAGGTACAGTCCACATTCTACCTAAGAAAAATTAAGAGTATCATCCTATCTACCTGTGATTGGGTTCTACTGTTATATAGTCCACAATCCCAATTATCGAGTATTTTGGTCTTAACTCAGAACAGCCAGAAATAATTTGCTTTGAAGCCATCTGTGGCCTTTTCAGATTCCCATGCTCTTCAGTCCTCTTTTCCATCACTGGTTTTGATGGTTATCTTTCTCCCCAGGCTTCCACATTATCACTTTGAAATACAGACCTTCCCTCCTGATCTTCTCCATCACTAAACTGCACCTGTCATTAATGTCGCCTCGGCTTTCTAAGGACACTTAGGTAAAGGACATATCAATGCATGCTAAAGGACTGTCCATCCCTAGTTAAAGGATATGAGTTTCCTACCCTCTGCTCTTTTCTGGAAATTTTTACTTGCTTTTTAAACAAAGGTCCTATCTCCAAGAGGTGGTATTAGCACAGAGTTTTAGTGTGTGGAGAGGGTTAGGGGAACAGTACATCTTTGGACTGTTTGTGGTTCAAATCCTGACATATAGGAAAGGTGTCTAGAGGGGAGGGCCTAATGCTTTGGCCTTTACAATGATTCCACAAGAGTTCTTTCGAGAGCTGCTGTAGACTCAGCATTAGGTTAAAGCACAGAAAAATGTCATGTCAAGTGGCTTGCATTTTTGTGCCTATAAAAAAAAAGGTTAAAACATTTGAAGTCTCTTCTTAATTGGTCTATATTTTAACTTTTCTGGCAATGGTAAAAGAAAGACCTTATTGCCTCTAAGTTACTATTGTATAGAGACTAAAGGTCTGAAAAATTCATTAGAATAGTACTTTAATCCTGACAGAGTTGAATTACTAGAAAAATTAATGATTGTCTCTCACTTGAGCTTTGAGAAAGTCATTAAGGTTTTTATGGTTTATGGAAAATTGAGAATTGAAAAAGGCTAAAATCAATATGTTATCTGATGTACAGAGAAAATGGCACTTCAGACGAAAGAAAGCATAAACAATTCCTCAGAACATTTCCTTTCTTTCCTCTGATTTGACAGGCATATTTACATAGAGCTTCTATATTTACTTGTATTCAGATTCCTTAGTCAGTCATTTCATTGTGATGTTCACTGTGAGGTCAGAACAATGAGGTCTGAGAGATGAGCCACTGCATATTAGAATCTATTCTCTTCTCAGACTCAAAAAGATATTGGGGACATAATATCAAATACAAGAAATATTCCAATAGGGTCGTATATTTTGAATCAACCTTCAACAAGAAAGTTGAATCTGGGTTAACATGCTATGGGCCAAGGACAATGCTTCAAGTGCTCTATGTTGAGCTTACATACATTGTGGTGAAAATCATCAGGCATTGTACAAATAATGAGCAGTGAGTAGGGTACCAGCTGATGCCACCAGCAGGACTTTGGAGTCTAATCTAAGTCTTAGATTAAATATCACTAAGAACAGTGGGAAATGAAGAACGGGTAACAGAAAAGATCATCATGTAATTTCGATTTTATTTTATCTTCCCCATATGTCCTCTCTGACTTTGTCCTCTTCTGCTTATGAGCCTCAAGAATCCTGGGGAATTTGATCTTATTTAATCTCGGCAAACACTTAATGGAAGGAGGTTTTTAAGGCTAGCCACTTCTGCATTTATTTCCTTCTGCTACATCAACTCCAAAGAGAAAAAAAAATGTCTTTTCCTTTTTAAATACTCATTGCTGTTTCCTGACTCCTTTAGCTGTATACTGACCCTTTCCTTGCTTAGAACACTTCCAGTTCACTTTCTTCATACACTGCCCTGTTCCTTAGCCTATGGACTCATGGGATGTGGTGGAGACCAACTAATGAAAATGTGATTGTGGGGAAGATTTGCTGCCATGAGCCTTATCTCAGAAGCACTGAGCACATAAGGTAGCCTTAAAGGCAATAGATTGGTTACCTTGGTTGGTACTAATATCTACAAGTTGGATGGTTGTCTAGGAAGAATTTACTCTACACTAGTACTATCGAGATCACTGCAGAGTAGCATGTCAATGCAGACATGCTCATAAAGTTGACATTTGAAATCTGTCAAGTGCTGTTTTCACTTATACATAGCTTCATATTTTTAATATTTTATGTATTTATTTATTTTCAAGGAGAGTAAAAGAGAGAGAAGGAGGGACAGATGCATGTGGTACTTTGTGCATCTGTCTTTACTTGAGTACTGGGGAATCAAACAAGAGTCTTTAGGTTATGTAAGCAAACACCCCAATCACTGAGCAATCTCTCCAGCACCTAGATTTATATTTAATGCAATAAAGTGTTGTTTTCTTTGTTGGAAAATGAACAATCCTAAAGGAGCATACCATGAATAGTGAAACATCAATTCTCCTTACTAAATTGCACCTTACTTAAAAATCAAAGAAGTTATATATTAACCTCCTTTCTTTGTCTTTGGAGCTTTATATACAAGTTTATGGAAAACACAAGAATTCTTATAAGTGCTCACTCAAACCAAGGCAGGATGCCAGTTCATCTTATAGCTGACAGCCTGGTATGAAGCCCTTTACCTTGACTTTAGGCCGCCAACTTCTGAGTGACTAATTCCCGCCTTCTTCTCCCACAGTCAATTTATCCCATTATGTGTTCCGTGATAGGCATCTCTGAACATGTTCTAACAACTTGTTCAGAGGAAGGCTTTCAGTTGAAATGGAAGACTAGCAATTTTTACTGCTTCAGTAGTTACTCATAAGAATATAATTTATTAATCTATATCTACTAAACCAAGAATAAGTTTTTTGTTCACAATTATATTGCAGCTATAGATTTATTGGGACATCAAAAGAAAGGGATAAAAGAACCTTTTCAAAAGATTCAAAAAGCATATATTCTTTAAAGGAGGAAAAACTTAACTAAAGAACAGATTAGTATCAGGAGATTTAAGTGTTATTATGGTTTGTCCACCAGATCTGTACATCGATCCCAGTCATTTAACAAAAGTACCTTTCTAAACAGCATGGTTTTTTTTTTTTTTGCTTCTAAATTTAAGCCTCCAAGCTGTTGAAACACTGTATTCTATTACAGAGATTACACCTCTCCATCCTAGAAAGAGAAGCTTTGGGTGAAGTCGTGATCTCTAGAAAGTGCCTCCCAGCATTCCTGGGGTATATAACTCATCTGCTTACTGGCATCAGCAGTGACAGAAACTGAGTGATTACACTTCAGTCAACTAGCTTGCTGGTTAAAGTGGCCTTGGGACTAAGGGAATGGTCATAAACTGAGTTGTTCTTGAAAAAAAAAACTCGTAATGAGGGCATGGGAGGATCTCTAGATAGGGTCCAGAAAAGTCACTACTACCTAATCAAAGAGGGCAGGAACCAGCTAGCACTGAATGGGGCCCCTGAGTCTCACCCCATCTCTCACAGCTCCTCTGAAGCTACTGGTGTTCATTCAGAGTCTGCAATGAAAAGGAGAAACTGTGACCTGCTATTATTTTTATTTTTCACTCTATGTGCACCTTTAGAGTCTGCAGGGATAGAAGTAGACTTCCTGACTCCTTAATCTGAGAAATGATTAATATTGATGAGGACATCATCCACCTGATCTCTCTTGGTCTACTCTGGCCCCACTGATAAGACAACTTAATGTACCTTGAAAGTACAAACTGCAACAAAGACAAAAGGCACCCTAGACCTCATGGCATGCCACTGAATTTAAGGGATCAAGAAATAGCAGATGTCCACTTCACTTCTTCCCTGACCTAGCCTAGATCTCCTTCACAAACCCTCCCCTGGCCACTCTTTAATTAGAAAAACTTAGAGTCAGGAAATAGAAACTTCAGTACTGAAGACTCATAGCAAATATGAAAACTAGACTAATATGGTTAAATGCACAAAATCAGATGGTCTGTATTAGAGTCCATGTTCTGTTCCTGTCTGTGCAAATTCAAGGCACCTTGTTGAACCTGTCTTCAGTGTGAGAAGCCGACATTGTTCTGAAACCTGTTTTTTTTAATCTGGAGAAAGTGATAAGGAATTAATATGTGTAATATAATAGATACGCCATAAAATCAACCAACACTAGTGGTTCACAATTAAATATTCTACTGGAGTTTACTTCTGTGATATTAAAGGTTTAGTACATTATAATTATGGAGACACCTATCATTCAAAGTTTTAGACAAATTGTAATCAAGGAAGCATGTTCATAAAATGTCTATTGCTGGGATTGTACTTTGTGAGTATAAACAATGATACATAAGACCTATGGAACTGGGGATTTATTTCAGGGGAAGAATGCTTGCCTAGCAAACTCAAGGCCCTGCATATATCTCCTAGCCTTTCCCTTAAGTAATATTTCTCATGGTTTAGGTAGCAAGATTAAGTTTTGCATATGTAGTACTTGGTAAATACGGTCAATATTAGAAATGAAATAATACAGGGACTGGAGAGATGACTCCATGTCAAAGTGTGCATCCTGCACAAACATGAGGGCCTGAAGGAGGCTAAGGGGGCCTGAGACACTGAGTTAAAATCTCCACAGCCCATGTAAACATCTGGATATGGCCACACAATCTGTAACCCTAGGTCTGTGGGGAGCAGAAGTCAATCGCTGGAACTCACAAATAGTAAGTTCTTTTTTCAAAGACAAAGGGCAGATGTGTGATGGAGGAGAACACCTGACATTCTCCTTTGGATGAACCTACAGTACACAGCAGGCAGAGTATCACACCAGCACATGTACACATGAATACTCGCATACGCCACACACACACATACATCACACACAGTGTACCACACAACACATACTATCCACATGCAAAAAAAAGAAAGAAAAAATGAAATGAAACAATACAGTATTATTTACAAACTCAGTCTTGTAGATTGATATGAAATCACAGCCAGCACAGTCCTCAGTCCTCCGAAGCCTCCACATACGTAGAGAGTGACTGAACAGAGTGACCACCAAATCAAAGCGAGAGGTGGCGGCAAAGTAGCAGCCCATTCCACTTGGCATTTCCTGACTTTACCTTCTTCATTGCAAGAGCTGTGCCTATGGTGCGGTGCATCCAGCCTGAAGCGGATGAATGCATGTCCATGCTTCCTACATTAGCTAAACACTCATTGCTGGTCAAGGACCCAAAGGAGACAGAGTGTCCCCTCCCATATTCCATCTCTCCAAGATAGGTAATGGAGACGTATGGTCTCTGCCCCTTTTCCTTGTACATCCATCCAACCCTACATTGCTACACAATGACACTCAACACCATGTCAAAGTGATTCTGACTGTGCACACTACATCACTGGGGACAAAGTCTACCTGGAGCCACTGCTCTCTAGGAATGCTTTGATAGCAGACCTTGAGGAATGAGCAAAAGAAATTATCTATAGAGGGGATGCCGACATTGGCTTGCTTATGTGGGAGCAATTTGCTTTTTCCAAAATGAACGCTGGAACTGGCTAACTCTAGGAAGTACACTGGAGAGTTACTTCTTTCATGGTTCAAAAGTTTATTTATTAAGCTTTTTTTCTGATTATGATCTAAAAGTCTGTTTGACTTTGCAATGAATGAATGGCATGTCTAACTTAATTTTTTTAATGATTGGAGCTGTGCTATAACAGGTCAAAAATGACCATGGCAGACACCCATGGGAAATATGGTTGCTCTCTTTTGATGGTTAACCTTATCTCCCATTTAAAATAGTCATTCAGAAACACACACACTTCACCACCATCACCACCCTATTCTTTCTCTTTGTGTACTTTCATGCTACAAAGGTAAAGAGAGGATGGCCATTTGAAGCAATTTAGAGCTCTTATCTAAATCAGATCAGTTCGTTTTTTCACATCCACTTGGCTTAGACAAAGTATGCAACAATCCTTGCCATAAGTAAACAGTTTCAAAGAAGGCTAGCTCCTGTGGCTAAGATAGCACTGAAGGACTGTGTGTAGTTACAGAGTAACTCTGGTTTCCAGAACTGTGACTGCAATAGTGAAATTGTTTGCAAGTTTGGCTGGTGATATTTATGCAACTTTTTTGTAGGCATGGCCCTAAGTATATCTTACTTTAAAATATTTCTTATACAAACATATTATTTAGAAGGGAAAATGTCTCAAAAAATTGGGTTATGGAGGGACACCACCCCCATGAGACAATTAAAAGACATTGTTATTCTGAACCAAGTTGTGGTGCATGCCTGTAATTCAAGCACTAGGGAGGTGGGGGCAGGAGATCAAGAGTTCAAAGTCATTCTCAGCTAGATAGCAAGCAAGGTCAAGACAAGCCCAGGCTACATTGAGATCCTGTCTTGAAAAACTCTGAAAAGATGAGTACTAGGCTATCCATGGTCCCCTGCCCCAAGGACTGATCCAGAAGACCCACGGAGGAGGATATCCAGCTGATTGGGGATGGAGATGGGGGCATTGGGGAATTGGAGATAACAACTCATTGTTTGCCCACTAAATAATGTAACTCATTATAGACAATAAATATATATTTTAAAAAACTCTGAAAAGACACTATTATTTAAGCTAAAATAAGACATTCAGAATTTGAAGCCTAGTGTTATTTGACTATAACACTCAGTATTTGTATCTTAGTCTCGCAATGATTCGTCAATGCAGTCCAATCTTCCAGTCCAATGTAAGCCCATCAGTGTTGGACAGAATATTATCATTACACTTGGAAACTATTATAAGGGTGAATAAGGTCTTAAGAACTGAGTGTTTTACAGAGTGATTATGGAATTCTATGTTTATGCTCTCAAAGTAATACTCTGATAATTAATATTTTTATAGCTATTCTAGTTCCTGAAAATGAAAACACACACACTCATGCATATACACATAATGTGAGAAGCTAGTTTTTCCTTAGGAGCTTTTAAAATAATTTCCCAAACATTTTAAGTGTTTATTTTCAGATTTCTTTTTCTATTTACTGAATCTCATCAAGACTTGCCGTAAAGAACAATGGATCACACATCTAGAGAGGAATATTAGTAAAGAGTGAGCTTTCACATCAAGTGTGAACTTGTCCTAAAGCACTAGAGATCCTTGGGAATGATTAACCTTATTAAGAAAGTGAATGTACTTTCAAATGCAAAGTTAGGGTTTTTAACCATTAAATATGACTTTTGAAGGCAATTTAGAACAGAGCATTAAAAAGATAGGCTGACCAGGGGAAGCTGAACAATGACAGCTGGTGTAAACAGACCACTGGCATGAAATACAGTCTGAGGCTACGAGTAGGCTGACCACACCTCCTACTGGGAGAGAAAAGGAAACCAAGAAAGGAGCACGTGTGCAATGGAGGAGCCTGAACCTGGGGGAGACAATCAACAGCTATTAAATTCGGCCAAATATTCCACTCAGTGAGGGGGAACCCTTGATTGGAACCAGGGATTCAGGGCGATATGCAACGGATCACATACTCTTGGACTACCAAGAAAAGATGCACTATGCGAGTGACTGCCGGGGAGGCTTTTGAAAATAGAAGCTAAGTAAC
>PVHP010003468.1:33912-78238 GCA_004024765.1 Zapus hudsonius
TCATTCTCCGATGGAGATTGTGTTTGTATTTTTCAGGATACAGCGAGGGAGCTGTGGCCCATATAACCCTACCAACCGATTGCAGGCAGAAAGCTGAGATCCTGGCATGAGATGAGCCACCACAGTCATACGGGGGAGGATCCATATGGAACCCCACAGAGAATGATTGGATGAACAAGGGACCCACAGCCATAGCCATCCAATCAACAAAAGATAAGCCAGTGTGACAGAAACCAAGGAATCTCGACACAAAAACCCCTAAGCTCACAACACCATAGCAGCCTCAATACTCGCCCACCATGACTCAGGGAACTGAGCGGAAGAGGGGGCAGAAAGATTGTGAAAGCCGTGGTGGGGGAGAATAGCAGAGACTTGGCAACCCTCAGTAACTACACACTTGAGACAGGAGAGCCAGGCCGAAGAATGAGCTAAGCATGGTCCCCTACTACAAAGACTGATACAGACGGCCCACGGAGGAGGATATCCAGCTGACTGGGGAGGGGGAAGGGGGGCAACGGGGAATTGGGGATAACAACTCATGGTTCGCCCACTAAACAATGTAACTCATTATGAACAATAAAAAAAAAGAAACAGAAAAAAAAGATAGGCTGAAACTAAGGTGTATGAGCATTTCATAATACATGTCACACAGGGTCACAATACTATAAGTGGAAATATACAGGTCTGATGATGTTTCTGGGTTTTGGAGGTCTTAGTATTGTATTTCCAATAAAAGGAAGGATAAAAGGAGGCAAAAAATAAAAGTAAAATGAAAATTCTCTCTTCTGTTCAAGGAGAGACAAATAAAGCTATGTTTAATAAAAAGAAAAATGTCAAGGAAATGTAATCATACCCAAATCCATGTGTGACTTTCTAGCCTGCATTTTTTCTTTTTTTTTTTAATAAAAGCTTCTGTATTTATACTAACTTCTTGTCTCACTATTAATCTTATGCAGGTTGGTTTGAAACTATCAGGTTTTTTTTTTAAAGGGGCTTACAAGAAAAATTTACAATGGTGTGTTATGTTTGTTTTTTCTTGTTATATTTTATTACTAAAACTCATTCATAAAGCTATAATTTCTTCTATGCCCAGGAGGCAAAAGAGTTTACTGGCCTTCTGTTGAATTTGTTCATCTTAATGTTAAATTTTTAAAAATGAGAATTTTGTCTTCATGCTTTCATCTAAAATTATTACTACATGACCTTTAAGATCCTTTCCACTCTATAACCTTTCCTGTTACTAAATCTGCCCTTAAAGCTAATGGTAAAAAAAAACTTTATAATTTTTATAATAACTGCTAAGCAATACACATTGTTATGTCACCTTAAGAAAGAATGTGAGAATATTTATATGGGTGATGGCTTACTAATGGGGCAGACCCTAGGAAATCTCTAGAGACATTCCCTAATATTTCAATTGCTGCTTGAAAAGATTTCTTCCCCAAAGATTATATTATTTTTTTAAAATAATTTATTTATTACTTATTCACAAGCAGAGAAAGACAGAGAGAAGAGAGTCAGGGAGAGAATGGGCATGCCCGGGCTGCAAAGGAACTCCAGATGCATGTGCCACTTTGTGGATCTGACTATAACCTTAACTGCTGAGCCATCTCTCTAGCCCCAAGCTAGGGAAACTGTAGAGTGTGTGGATGAAGCTGGCAGCACAGAACTCACTGATGAAGTCAAAAATTACAAAAAAGTAAATAGCCATAGACAATGCTTTATCATATGATGCACTAAGAAATATTCTCACAAAAATTGAATAGGAGTCTTAGCAAAGTCTCTAGATCTAACTACCAATTTTATAGGAAGTATAAGGTACCTAAAACAACACAAAAAAGGGCTGGAGAGATGGTTCAGTGGTTAAGGCACTTGCCTCCAGTGCCTAAGGCCCCAGGTTCAATTCCCCAGGTCCCACATAAGCCAGACCCACAAGGTGGTGGCCATGGTGCTCTCTCTCTCTCTCTCTCTCTCTCTCTCTCTCTCTCTCTCTCTCTCTCTCTGCTTGAAAATGAATAAATAAAATATTTTTTAAAAAACACAAAAAAAAAGATCAGAAAAACCCCAAATGGGCAAATTTCTACAGGGTGAATTACCTGCCTCACTGGAAAGAAAACAAATTAAAAGGTACAGATACATTGAGACTTCAGAAACATATTAAAGTTTGATATATTTGGGCTCTTGATTTGAGCAAAGCAATTATAAGCCAATTTTATTTTATGAAGCAATCCAAAGTATGGGTATTTGATAATATCTGATAATATATAATTGTATTAATCTTAGGTACACCAATGGTATCATGGTTATTTAACAGAAATAATGCATATCTTTAAAATTGGTCATAAAATAATCCTGAAAAAAGTAATGTAAACCTTAGGATTTGGTGTTGGAGAGATGGCTCTGTGGTAAAGGTGTTTGCCTACAAAGCCTAAGGACCTGGGTTCGAACCCCAGTGCACATATAAAGCCAGATGCACAAAGTGGTGCATGCATCTGGAGTTCTCTCTCTCTCTTTCTCATTTGTCTGTCTCAAAAGTAAATAATTTTTTAAAAAAGAAAAATATAGGATTTATATGATAATAATCCAAAATATGAGTGGTATGGATGGGATAACATGAAATGGGATTAGCCATAAATTATTGAAGTCAGGGATGGCTACATGGTAATCATTATTCTGTTGGTTAAAATTCTTTGGGTTAAAATTTTTTTACAATTCACTGATGAATAAATTTCTTTCTCTATGTAGTCTATCTAAGGGAATTCATTCTATTGGATTGAAGGATGTTTTCAATCCACTTTCTCCTCACGCGCAGCAAAAGAAACCTTAAGAAAATAGAGTGTTATCTGTTAGGATGTGAATATCAGGTGACCAAAAGGTGGAGAGAAAGGTGTTAACTAGAGACTGGCAGACATCTCTGCTTCGGAAAATCTCACTTTGTCCCCCTCAGTCTAGAGAAGAACTAGTTGATGCAGGCTGGCCAGCACCTGCACATCCCAGGTGAACAGGGTGATGCATAGAGCAGACCAGCAGGAGCTCAGAGCTACCTCTGAAAATGTCTGGGAAGCCACCGCCATGTCACCTTAAGAATGAGGTTAAAGGTCTGAAAACATCCTGGGAGATGCCTAGGGAGCAATCTGCAGTCTAAATTAGAGATTACGACAAGGCAAGTCCAGCTCTAATCCTGACCATACATTGAAGGATAAAAATGCAGGTTAGGGGTAGCATGCTACCACAAAGAATTCTTGGGTATAACACGACTGAGAGAGGATCAGAGCCCACTGATATCCAATGTAGTACCTAAGAGTGCTGACACTGAAGATACAATTAACGCAGAGACCAGACTCAGGAGGACAGGGGTGGGACTGTAGATTTAATGGAAAGTCTGTGGCCCTCTGATTGTGTGACTTCCTAGGACTTACATGATCTGGGCAGTAGACATCTGGGTAAGTACATGGAGATAAAATGTGAACATTGCTCTGAGTTTTCCGTCACACAGTCTGTCTCCTAGCTCACTTAGCTGACAGGTACTAGGAAGGTTCTTTAACAAACACCTCTGTCTGTCTGCTTGGTGCTCTTCTCATCTTGGCATCTCTCCCAGCACTCCTTAAACACTAATCCCTTGCTTGGGCAGCTGAAGAGGAAAACCAACAAGACATCGAAGGAAGAAGAGGAAAGAGTTGGTGGAAAGCCTGTACTTTGGAGGCAAATTTACTGGATTAAATTCTGGCTTTATTTCTTCCCAGCTCACTCACATTGGGCAAGTTTCCCATGCTTTTGGAGTGTTTGTTTTGTCATCTATATAAAAATGCCTCTAATCATTACTGTGAAAATGGAATTTAAAAGGAACTCTGTAATATAATATTAAATTAACTAGAACAAGCTCTCTATTTTTAAAACTATTGCTTACCATTTGAGGTCCTGGGATAAATGGAAGCCAGTACTGCAGGATAGAAGAATCTTAGAGGTTTTTTAATGGCATATCACATACCAAAACTTTGGGTGATGAACCTGCCCAAACTTGATAAGGAAAGAGGGTTTTTTAAAAAAAATAAAGTTATGTGAGCCAAAATACTTCAATACCTTGCCTAATCTCTTCCTTATAGTAACCCCTTCTGGTCTTGATGGAAGTAAGGGAGCTGGTTGGGAGCTTCCTGTGGAGACTATGTTGTTCAGACAACTTGTTTGTTTCTCTGTTCCATGAATTTCAATGCTACTAAGAAATTGGTCATCAGGCTCCCAAGAAGCAAGTAGCCTGAAGGACATATAAAGAGGTGACTCCTTTAGGTTAGAGTAAGGACATTATCTTAAATCAATTAACTGGAACATCATGTCAGGAAGACTTCATGGAGCATTTGCATTAATCTGAAATTACAGATGATTGAGAATAATGTAATATGTCTGGAGTTTATTTCCCTCAACAGTTTCGTCCAACTTGAAGGTTGGCTCTGCTTATGTGCAATTTAGTATATGTGGATGGTGGCAGATAATTTCGGAAGACAACTGATTGTAAGGTATTTTTAGAATCTATTATAAAGATATTTCTGCTTTTTAATACTATTCCTGAATATAAAAATATTGTTCACAGAATGCAAGCTCTTTTCTCCCTGACATCCCATTCTATGGCAGTGTGTGAGAGATATCTATAAGATACACTGAAAATGTTAAAGAAAATCAAATTTTTAAATAAAGTATTTCACTTTGCCACTATAGAAATAACTTTCTTTTCAGCAGAATGATATCTAAGCTTGTTGGTGACTTCGATCTATTAGCTTTTACACTTATTTTATACAAGGATTACTTCACTAGTGTTTATTGGACTAGATTTCCATTGTTAAGCTTAGTTTTAAGCCTCTTACTTATTGACAACTCCAAACTTTGGCTAGTAATGATTTCCCATTAATAATGATATAGAATTTAAGCAATTATGGAAAAATAAATGTTGATCTCAGTAGCTCCTTTTATATATATTTAAAGACAGCCTGTGATCAATAATCTTCATGAACAAATCTTTAAGAAAATGCTGTCGTTCTGTTCATTTCAAGCTAAGTTGCTAAAGATATTTCTGCTGCTTGTGGTAATCAATTTATAAATATTTTTTGGGTTACCAAAAGACTATTATAGATCCTTTCTGAGTGCTAATCTTCAGAAGCTATTCTCTGGTACAACTAATTAATTATTTTCCTAGACTCATCGGAATTATTTTAGACTTACTGAACCATTTTTATTATGCTTAGACTAAATGAGTTTGTTCTACCATTATTTAAACAGTGATAAAACCTAGGGACCACATTTTCCCACCGTTTGTTTGATCCTAAAACATTCACATGGATAAAGAAAAACATCAGTTATCTGAACCTTTTGCTTTTCCAGGACAAAATGCCTGGTAAAAAATATCATCTGGACCACTAATAGTTTTCCCACCTCTTACCTAGGAGTTGATGGCTGTCAACAGAATGAAAAGCCAGACCCAGAGCATCATGCTAGTATTCCTGAGCTCTGGGCAAGGGCCCAAGATTGAAATGAATTGTTCTTAGAGATGTGGAAAGTGGATATCTGAAATCACTCTTTTAAAAGCCGCAGGAGGCTTGAGAACTATGAAACGGTAAAATGTCAGCTTGCAGGAAATTAAAGGCTTTGGGTCCTGCACGTGACCTTGGAGGAAGGTTGATTTCTGAGCAACTACAGTGGAGGAAACCAATGGGCCAGGCACGGGAGTATGTATCCTGTGAGTTCCAAATATGAGGATCTGAAATTAGGAAGAATGGAACAAATAGGTCTTACTTCTTGTAATACTGCTTCCTCATCACTTAAATTCTCTAAAGCCATTGAGTCAATATAATGGTTGGTTTAGCACCTGGATCAAGCGGCAGACGGTCTAGGATCATAGTAGTGGTTCTATGACCTTCATCTGTAAAATGGAGCTTGTAGTAGGAGTTAGTTCTTAGTGTTGGTTGTTGGGAAGTTCACATAGTGCACATTAAAGTCTCAGTAATAGAGCTTCTAACATTATTATTGAACATCTGAGATAAAGAACTACGAGCAGGGTGTGAAGGTTACATGTGGCCATGCACTCAAGATTGTTTAGTACTCAACTGACCCTAACTCAGAAGCTCAGTAGAGATCTGGATGAGGTGCTAAGAAATTAGTAAAGCATCTTCTGGGTTTGTGTGTATGAGGCATTTCCCCATGTTCAGCATATAACTAAAGGACAGAAACAGAGGGGAAAGACCTGCCTTAAATCCAAAAGGTTGGGTCCTGTATGAAACAGAGGTGAAGAAAGAAGAAGCCACCCACTGAGTGCAGGAAAGCTCAACCCTTTCCTAAAAGGTGTGGCTCTTGCTGCTCTCCTAACCCATCATCTTCTGACTCTAGTGGATTTAACCTTCCAACATGAACTTCTGCCAATAATTCGGCAGGTAGCTAAGAGCCTTCAGTCTCGAACTGGCCCTGCATCATTGGGCCTCTTTGTTCTGAAGCTCCCAGTTTCTTAATCTTAGCATCTTCTGGTTTCCCTGGCTCTCTAGCCTATAGATGGTTATTGTGAGACTACTCAACCTGTGACCATGTAAGATTAATCTAATAAATTCCCTCATAATTATATATATATATATATTTACACATACTTTATTGGTTCTATTCTAGAATGTTCTGTTCCTCTAGTTCCCTGACTCATATGATGTAATTTATGTTTTCAAAGTTATTCCTTATTTCTATTCTATGTGTCTAGAATGGTGGTGGCTATGCTTCTGGCCTGACTAATGATAATTAAACATTGCTCCTTGCTGTTGGATTGTACAGCAGAACAAGAGAAGGAACTTACGTTTTTAAGATGCTCCAACTCCCTTTATAAAAGATGTTATCGGAATCCAGGAACTTTTGATGCTCCATAGAAATCCTATCAAATGTAAGACTTTTCCCACAGGGCTTGGTGGTATCCCCAACACTGAGCTCAAACAAAAGCAAGTTTTATGGAGGAAATGAAACCCAGAGTTAAATACAAATGTGTTTTGAAAAATTCCTTTGAAGCCAAGTGTGGTGGTTTGAATATAAAATGTCCCCCAATGCTTCAGGTATTTGTGATTAAGCGCTATGCTTAATTGCCCTCTGGAGGAACCTTTGCAAGGTGAGATCTTGGAGGACATGTGTCACTGGGAGCAAGCTTTGGGATTTCATAATCCAGCCCCATCTGCTAGTGTTACCTAGGTCTCTCTTGCTGCTTTCTCCCTGCTGATACATAATGATGAGAGCCAACTTCCTTCTTATACCATGCTTTTCCTGCCATGTTGAAATTTATCCTTGAAACTGTAAGCTTGTGACAATAAAGCCTTTCCTTTCATAAGCTCATTCTGGTCAGGGGTTTTGTGCCAACAATGAAAAGGTAACTACTACAACAAGGAAAGCAATAGTCAATATGATTCTGTGATAGGGATTCTGAAAAACCAATGAGAAAATTTTCCTTTTCTCTAAATGAATAATCTTATATGCATTGACAACAGTAAGCATCTATTGAGTTACTATTCAATTATACAACCAATATCCTTGCAAAATGCCCATCTTTTTAAAGTCTTTGGAGGATTCTCAGTAATGGGGCATTTTGGTCAGCTTCATTCTCAAAGAAATCTTATGCTGTCCTCATGACTGGATTTGCCACAGTGCACCTTTGTGAGTAGCACTGGCTCATACTCTGAACAGTACCTCGTCCTGCAATCCTCTAAGGAGAAAAGATCAACGTTAAGGAAAAGTCAGGTTGTGTTTAGGAAAGACCCAGAATCCTGCTCTGTTGACCTGTGCCACGTCACAGGTGAAGAGAGATAGGTGGAGAAAACCTGTAGTTGGGAACATATTTGTACCTGTTTGCCAAGCCTAAGGAAAGCACATTTGATTATTAATTTATAAATTGCAGTAGTTTCAGCAAGCACAACAGTCCTCATGTTACCTCTCTGCCAGGCTGAGGTGAGCATTGCCTCATGAATGAGTGACTCAGCGTTACACAATTGTGAGGTCTCCCCTCTGCAATTACATTTGGCTTCCATTAAAATGATCCAAACAGAGTGTTCAGCAGGAAAAGTTAGAGAATAATTAAACAGTACATCATTTCATAAGCTTTGAGATAAAAATGACCAATTTGAACAAATCTACTTTATTCTCCTTCTAGATGTTTGTAGCATCCCTGAGATGGGAATAAATACCCTGATTCCTTTGAGATTAGGCATGGTCAGGGAGCAAAAAGTGGTAAGCAGAAAGTGTCTGCCCTAGGCAGGGCTTGTGTCTGTCTTGTTCATTATCTTCAGCACTTGGCTCAGTGAAATGCACATAATAGACTCTTATTTATTGTTGAATAAATACTTGTTAAATTATGTGTATAGAAGGCTTAGCACAGTGCTTAACATACACTATTCAAAAATATTGACTATTGGTAACTACATTGTTTAGCAATCCCAAATTTGTATGTGGAGTTTGTGTGTGTGTGTGTGTGTGTGTGTGTGTGTGTAGCTCCATGATAGAGCACTTGACTACCCTGTGCAAATGCCTGGGTTCAAAATCTTAGTATCACACACACAAAATGTAATATCAACCAAACCAACTTTAAAAGGGAGGGGCTGAGGATAAGGTTCAATAATTAAACATTCTTGCTGTTTAAGCATGAGAGCCTCTTGAGCCAGAAACTGCCAAGTTTGACTCCCCAGAGCCCACATAAAAAGCTGGGTGTGGCCACACATCTCGTGGGAAGAAGGGTACAGAGCTTGATCCATCACTGGGGCTAGCTGAGGGACAGCAGCTCTGGTTGGGGAAAGAGACCCTGTCTCAAAGAACTAGGGATGAATGAAAGAGGGCACTCAGCATTCTCCTCCGGTCTCTACAAGCACTCACATAGTGCACACCCACGTGCACACACATCATGCACACCACACCACACATATATACTCTACTCATGCATGCATGAAAAAAAAAGAAAGAACAGAAAAATTCAAACTGTGTGTGTGGGGGGGGGAGAATGACAAATGATGCTTCCCAGTGCTACTTTGGTGGATTCAAGGCTAAATATCAACAGCTGGTGGCTCTGCTGGCCTCATTAGCCACAGAAGGGCCTCACAGGTTCTGCTCTTCGATGTGCAAGTGGGGAATGATGAATCCCATTTGGCTCCCCCTGGTGCTTTCCGGGCAATAGCTGGCCAGGGGGGTTCACTGTAGCAATCACTTAACTTCCACCAGGTCCCAGAGGCTCAGCGACACAGCATGTGGGAAGGATGGGTGCTTAAGGCTTTCTTACTTTTGGTAAAGAGGAACCGATCATTTTCCTGGTGATGGGAAGATGCCTGGAGCTGAGCAGAGAAAGGTAAAAACCTTCCAAACCTCTGTGCTGCTGCACTCTTCCAGATGAATGCCAGGAAGTTTGCTGGTCTGCTTCCCTGTCCATTCCTTTCCTTTTCCTTTCTCTCCTTCCTCTTGGTTCTCTTCTCTCTACTTTGTGGCCAGGCAATGAGGCATGTTTATATTGTCAAGTAAAATGTGCATTTTTAAACTGTGGGTACCTTCACAGACCTAGCAACTGAGCATACACTAGAGCAAGAATGCTGGAAGATACTTACCAGCTGTACCCTTCCTCCCCATACCGTGCTGTGAGGTAGGTAGGTGCATTCCTTTGATAGGGTTGCATAACACAGTACAAACTGGCTGGCTTAAATAACAGAAAGGCAGTGTCCCTGGTCCTGGAAGCTGGCTGTTGCAGATCACAGTGTCAGGAGGCTTGTTTCCTTCTTATGACATGAGGGAAATTCTCTCTCATGTTTTGCTTCTGAATTGTGGTCATTATCTGGTGATCTTTGCCAATCCTTTGGCAAATAGATATATAACTAACAATCTCTCTCTCTTCTTATGCTCTGGGTGTGTTCAAATTCCAACTCCCCCCCCCTTTTTTTTATAAATACCCAGTCATGTTGGATTAGGACCTTAACCTGATCATCTACCACATCTATTTCTTAATATGATCACACTCATGAACACGGGGGGTGAGAACTTCAACAGCTATTTGAGGGACACAATTCAACCCATAATAGCTAGGAACTAGCATAATAGCACATTGTCAAGCAAAAACAAGTGGTGATTTTGAGTGTGAAAAGTCAAGATTATTTCCAGGATCTCAAGCAAGGCTCAGGACCCATAGCAGCTATTCAATGTCCTGATTTGGGGGAGGTTAACACTGATTCCACAAACTATTTTCTAATAAAAGTAATGGATCACATATAATTAAAAGAGATTTAGGCTTTGTACCTTTGTGAAACTTTTAAATGCATAAATTGGCCAAACTAAAGTCACAATCATGATTATAATTATGACAAATGGAACAATATGTTTTAATACATACAGGCTACAGGAAGTAGGATTTATTGCTTCCATATGAAGGTCTAGTGAAGATGCAAGATGTATGCTAATGGGCTTGTTTCATGGCTGAAGAGAATGAGTCTCAGAATAGTTGGAGAACATAGCTAAAGCCAGGCTGAACTGGGGAAGAGTGTGGCCAGGATTTTAATCCATGCCTCTCTGATTCGCCTAACTGTTAGAGCATGCTGCTGAGATTTTATTGTAGAAAATATAATCTCCATACCTTTGTGGTTCAAATAAGCTGTTACAAATTACAATAACTGAAAAACGAGATTCTGGACAAACTAGAATTTTAATTAAAAAAAAAAACGAAAACTGTGACCAGCAATGCTGAAATGACACTTCCCCAGTTGGTTAATGTGCAGTTCCCTCCTATTCATCATGCTCACCTGTGAAGTGACCAGGCAGTTCTTTGTTCCAAATGTTGTTAGAAAAGAAAATGCAGCATGTTCTCTCTCATATGCAGATGGAACGTGCATCATGAGCATAGTAATAGTTTGATTCGTTTATATGGTGTAGTAAGCATCAGTAGTACTGGTTAGGAAGCTAGAGTGAGGCTTGTGGAGAGGAGAAATGGGGAGGGATTAGAGAAGGAGATGAAGACAGGCAAGTGGAAAGGACATAGGGGAAAGGGAGGGAAGAGAAGTGGAGGAATACATAAAACTAAAGACTTCATGAATTAGTACTATAGAAACTGACTTCTTTGTTAGCTAATTAAAAGACATAACTCTGAGAAAGGAGAGAAGGAAAAAGGGAGGGGGAGAGAAAGCTTGTGTGGAAGCACACTGATGGGGTGTAAAAAGTTTGCCTTTTTATACGGGAAGTGGGAGCAAGAAATAAGTGTAATTCGAAAAGTTCACCCTAAAATCATAGGCAGTTGTTAGCAAACCCCAATGCTGGTATTGGGTTACCCACACACAGAGTTAGCAACAAGTCAAGGAGGCCCATGAGGTCCCCCAAACAATGCAGACCATTGCCAAAGCACTTGGTTGCCCACCAGAACTAGATGGGAAGACCCTATTCTTGAAGACACCACAAGCTGAGGTCACAGGACATTGAGAAATCAAGCTGGAACTGAGAAGGAAGTCTTCTTCATGCTGACTATCTGCCATGGTGCTGGAACGTTCTAAGAGAGCTGCTATAGGATAAAGCCACCAACAGCGAGAGCAAACAGTGGATCTTCCGAGATATAAAACCAATCAGCCAGGTAAGACATACCCACTGATACAACAGTGGCATGTAAGTTATGGGAGTAATCAACTGCTCCCTAATTGAATATGATGCCCACTCAGTGGGAAGGAATTCCTCTCTGGTACTGAGAACCTAGTCATAGAGCCTATAGGGAAGCTGCCATCGTTATTTGGCTAAATAGAGAGGTAATTCCCATCTCATTCCTGGTTAGAGAATCTGCTTCTTACAGATGGTGGCAAATACCAGAGAGAACCAAGACATGTCAGAATGACAAGAAAAGAAATGCCAGGGTCTAGCACAGGTCAAGTCATCTCTATCAAGTCTGCCAGAACCCACAAAACATAACAGAAGAATAAGCATGAGTGCTGCTCTCATGACTAGCGGGACAACCTTCTCCAGGGAGAGAGCAGTAGACACTGAGGAAACTCAAAACTCATCAAAATAAGAGGCTCAATACTAAAGGAATCATAACAACCTCCAGGGCTCAGAGAGCCTTGTGCTAGAAAATAAGAGCCACAGGGTAGAAAAGCATACTGTGAAGCTTTATTCTCTCCACAGGAACTGGCTTTAAATTCATGAATCCACAATGACTCCCAGTATCCCCACTGAGGAGGGCCTTCAGTGGAATGGGGATGAGAGAGGGGGAACAATGGCCAATTTGTGGTTTGTTATTATATTATAGTTCACAATATTTTTTTAAAAAGTGAAAAAATAAAATCTGTTTGTGTTTTAAATAACATTTTGAATTTTTAGTATTTTCTGCCCTTGAAGGATAACTGCAAGTAAAATTTTGAAATTTTAGCCTTGCCTACATCACTACTAGGAAGATTATAAGAAAAGATGAACATTACTGACAATTTGATGATAGAGAGTATAAGAAATGTGTCATTTGTTTAAAATTAACTTGAGGGCTAGAAAATGTAGATTCCCTATCAAACTATTTAATTGAAATCTTCTTAATATGCAGGTTAAGTCACATTTAAGAGAAAACTAAAGAATCTGTTTAAATCACTTTGCTCTTATAGGATTCTCTGGATAGAACCTAATTTAAAATAAATAGGCCACTGACCAGATTTAGACATTTTTCTCACAGAAATTTCTGTTCCAAATCTATTTGCAGTAATGGGTTTTAATCTATTGTCAAATGGTCAATTGTTTTTGGACATTGTACCTCTCTTTGCAGAGGTTTAATAACTGATGAGCAACTTCTAGAAGTTTTATTAATTATCCCTGGCCTGTTTTTTAAATGATGATAAAAAAACAGAATAAGCACAGATATAAAACCTCCTTTAAGCAAATAACCCCACAAATAATTTCTGTACAGGGAATTCAGGTGCAGAAACCTGAATTCATTTAGCAAATATGCGTTAAACACCTGCATGGGCCAAGCATAGTTCTCAATGATAGAGATACATCACTGACAGACTGGAAAAGACCCACAACCCTATAAAGCTTATATGGGAAGCAAGAAGCAAGAAATAAGTGCAATTTAAAAAAACAGATCTGTTTGAATAAAATGGTCATATGATAGTGCTGTTGTCACTACCACCCAGAGAAGTTTCACTATGGAGATGGTGGTAGACACTGAAGAGACTCAAAACTCAACACCATAGCTGAAAATAAGAGGCCATTGAGAGCTCAACTCTAAATGAGAAATGTCTGCAATGCCCTCCAAGGCTTAAGGGACATTTCATAAAAGGGAAGCAGAAAGAATGTAAGAGCCACAGAGTGGGAAAGGAGTACTTTGGGGAACTGTCATCTAGACGTGAACTGACTGGTGTATTCATGACCTCAACTGATTCTGCTATTACCTCCACAAGACCTGTCCAACTTTGAACCCATCAACAGTGGCATACAGGATGGAGGAGAGCAAAGTGAATAAACCATCCAAACAGAAGAAGGGCTGCTTAGAAAGAAGGTGCTCAGTGGAATAGGGCTAGGGGGGAGCGGGACAGGCAAGGACAATAAGATGGATTTAAATTACAGTATGCTCATGTATTTAAATTCTCAATAAAAGTATTTTAAGAATGGTCATATAAGTAAAAGAGTGACAAAGTGAATGTTTCATAAGAAAAAGTAAAAAAGATCATGAGGTAAGTGGCACTAACAATGCTGACACATGGCATTACCATTTTAAAATGCAATGGTCAGGACAAGCCTCATAGTGAAAATAGCAACAGAGTCTCAGACCAGGTGAGCTGGAACTTGGCCTCAACTAGACAAGGTTCAGGGCTCAATGGAAAGACAACTGACAGGACATAGTGCAGACAGAACCCCAGAAAAGAGCTCTGCAGACAAACCATATTCTACACTTACTGCCTTCCTCCAATTTAGTCTTGCATTTTAAAACAATTATGTATGTAACAGAGAAATCTTTTTTTTTCATAGAGATGAAAGTTCCTAGCATGGAGGTAAGTGGTTATGACAATGACTGTATATAGGGGTAGCAAAGTACTCAAGGGTTAGTTGCTTTTTTTCATTGCTGTTACAAACAAACAAACAAACAAACTTAGAAGAAACAACCCAGGGAGGGAGTCTTATTTTAGCTCACTGTTTTAAAGTGTTCAGTTCATTCAGTCCATGGTTGCTTAACTCATGGGCTTGAGCAAAACATCCTGGTGGTGAGAGCATGAGGCAGAAGCTGTCCACATTATGGTGGACAGGAAACAGAGAGAGTGAGACAGGAAGGGAGCAACTATAACATGCAACAATCTACCCCCCTATACCCTATTTCTTCTACCTAGGCCCAATCTCTTACAATTTTCAGAACATTCCAAAATAACACCATCAGCTGGCAAGACTGGTTGGCACAGGGGCAGGCTGGGGGGCGCATTTTAAACTCAAACCATATGGGTGGTGCTTTAGAATTCACACCAGTAAAAGGGAGATTTTCTAAATTTTCTCTGGAAGGGGCTATTAGAGACCAGCCAACTTCTCTTCTGATGCTGCACATTGATTGGTTTGCTTTTGGAATGGATTTTAGGTGCTTTGGTTGCACAACAGATGAAATAGTTAATTCCAGTGTAGGGTAAACATGGAGTGTTTACATAAGGCAGGATGCCGACCAAGGAATTCAGCTAGACTTAGGTCATGGCAAATTCCTGTCTCTTGTCCCACCCTTAAAGATGGTCACTAAGAGGAATGGTAGTCAAGTGCTATTTTCACATCAATTCCTCTTCCAAGCCAGCACAATTCAATTTGCATAAATTATTTAAAACAATGATTTAATGAAATGACTCTCTAGCAAACAGTGTCACAGCTTGTGTTTATAAACAGCTGTTGGTCAGTGCACTCTTGCTTGCTGGGTCTGTCTGGCTCCGAGCTACCTGTGAGTGACCTGTGACCTGTGTTCTTCTCCCTTATACAGCTTCCACATGTAGGGCCCTGTAGTAACTGCCATTTCTGAGGGTGGAATAGGGGTATCTCCACTTAGTTTAATAAAAATAAGTTAAATGAGCTAAAGAAAGAAAAAAAGCTTATGAAAGATCATAATTAATTTCTACACCCTTATTTCAAGCTCCAAAATTAAGAGACGAGATACAAATTAAGGGACCTGCTGAAAACTGTGAATGTGTTTAGGGAAAGTTCGTGAAATGTGAGGACCCCTGGTTCAGTTATTAATGGGGATTTTTCTGATTATATATGCATAATCTTCTCCTTAGGGATAAGAAATAAGAAGATTAAGTTGTCTTTGTCTAGGCAACATATTACAAGCTTAACCAAGATTAGCTACATTATAACAACTAAGATTGTGCATTCAAGATTCTAGCTTACGTAATTTACATATTTCACAAATTTAAGCAGACACCTCAAAATTCCCAAAGCTAAAAAACAAACTTCAATTAATAAAACACATTTCTCAATACAGTTCTCTCTCTCTCTCTCTCTTTGTCTCTCTTTCTCTTTCCTTCTTCCTTCCTTCCCTCATTCCTTTCTTTCTTCCTTTCTGGGATACAAAGATTGTATAAGAAATGACTAAAATTTAGAGTTTTCTCCCTGTAGAGATTTTAACATGGCAATGATAAAAATATTTATATCACCCCAATTTTTATTTTGACCTCAATGAGAATACCACCAGCCCCTTAGGAAAACCTTCAGCTTGAAAATTGGTCACATGGAGTCTAATGCAAAGTTAAGGGTGAGACTTGAAATGCACTGCTCCATCCTGGCTGACGGCCAGGTTGGCAGTTCTTCAGCCACTCTTTCATAAATGGAGTAGCTGGCCTAATAATTCACTCCATGTGTACTTAGAGTAAAATAGTTAAGCCACTCCAATGGCTTTAATATCAAAGATTGGTTAATTGAATAATTTAAGGACTTTCTCTAAATAAAACCTGAGGAATAAAATAGCTTTCTAAAAAAAGAGTCCTATGACATAACCTGGAAATTACAAACCCACCTGTAACACAGATGTGGAATGGGAAGTGACATTGACTGAACCAGAGGTGTGCACAGATGTGCATTATAATTCACTGTTGCAAATGGACAATAGGGGTTCCCAGGGTAACACCTAGGGTCTGGAAGGCTACTACAGATCCCCACATCCCACCCCATATCAGAGGGCGCACAGTCCTAGGTTTTAGGAAGTTATTTGCTAGAGGGCGGGGCCTTGTTGTAGCTGCCTTCTCATTGCTAGGAAAAAATACCTGAGCAAATGGAGCTGATGGCAGGAAAGGTTTGATTTTTTGCTTACAGTTTTGAGGGGAACCTTACAATGTCAAGGAAAAGAGGCTAGAGCTGTGGCTGGAGACAGCAGATGGGAAACGGCAGCAGGAGAGTGGGAGAGAGAGAGAGAGAGAGAGAGAGAGAGAGAGAGAGAGAGAGAGAGAGAGAGCTGAGGTCTGAAGAGGCTCTAAGCACCCCTAAGCCTTGTTCCCAGAACACACCACCATGAAGGCTCTACCGCCAAAATTACCACTAAATGGGGACTAAACATTCAGAACACTTGAGTTTATGAGGGATATCTGATTCAAATCACCACTGGCCTTATGGGAATAAATTCAGTCAAAATAGACAGTATGAGAACTCTCCAAGGACAATGGATTATTGTCAGAGATGTGGAGAAATCATGAGGTTAGCAAGGTTTATATTGCTCATATTTTCTTCTGGCTTTAGTTGCATCCAGAGACCAAGACCAGAGCCTAAGAGGAAATGTCTGATAAGAATCGAGTCCTAAGTGTTGAAAGACACAGGCAAGCATGTGGCTCTGTGACCTGCAGCAGAAGTGAGGCATATGGAAGTTCTTCAGGTTAGCCTGAAGCCTACTGGAATTTGTTCTAGCCGTGACAGGCTGGAAAAACCACTCAGATCTGGGATCCCTATATCCACTATTGTGTGAGCAATGGTGGAATGACCATGGCCATCTGATTCTAAATATCACAATATAACATCTATGCATATGCTTCCGTAAAAGTAGAGGGAAGAAGCTCTCTGTCTCAGTTGGAAATGGAAATCTAGGCCCATGTAGAAATCCCTTCAGGGATTCCCTCCTCCATTCCAGGAGGCCTGAGAGAGAGAGGGCTGGAACTTCCCATGATTCATCTGGAAGGGTCAAACCAGACAGACACTCTTTTGTTAGAATCTCTTGTTCTTGTTGCTTCCCAAACCTCCCAAGGCTGGTGCAGTCTGAGAAACACAGGTTATGAATGAAAGTGCCTATTATTCAGAAAGCAGAGCTCCTCCACTGCTCTCTACTCCCAGCCCACCCCCACTCCATCACACTCAGAGCTCCAAAAGCAATAATGCTTAATGAGCCCCCACAGGAGTCAGTTTGGATGCCAACGACTCTGAAAGATGCCATTTACTGTAGAACTGTATGAACAGGTTAGGGAGGAAAGCAGCATAAGACAAGTACAAGATAAAGCATTCCATACAGTCATGGTGCTTACAAGGACAAGCCTATTGACTTTGTTCTGGACAGGTCTCTTGGAAGGCATAAAACGATTAAAAACACACTGGAAAGAATATTTTATTCTGTCCTTATCTGTATCAAAGAAATCTCTGTCCCCTCTGTGCAGTGGTAGTTCAAGCAGCAAGTCAGATATAGGTCTGTGTGCCTTCACACACGTGTGAATACACATACCATAAAAGAGAAAGTTATCAGAAATGGGCAAGGTCATTGAGAAGTACTTCCTGCAATTCCCCAGGGTACAGTCCACTTCCATTGCCTCCGCAGGAGATGACAAAGTATAGCTATGAAAACTGTAAGTGCCCATGTTTGAGTCCCTTGGGTACTGTGAAGAGGGAAACAGACCTCTGAGTCACTAAAATCCATTTCCTAACAGCTGACCACCTATAAGGTGGAAGCTGGAAGTATGTGTCAGACAGTCAGATCATGCAGAAAGTACGGGAAGAGGTGTGAGATGGGATAGGTCTCAATCCCACTAAGCGTCTGGCATAAGGAGGCACTCAGAATCAGGCTGGCAGTTCTGCATATATGTAGCTGTTAACTTCTGGTTGCTGGAATAAAACACCCGACCAAAAGTAGTTTATGGGAGACAAGGGTTTATTTCAGCTTACAGATTTGATGGAAAGTTTCAACATTGTGGAGAAAGCATGGCAGAGCAGAAGCCGTTCCTCACATCTTGCCGAAGCAGCTAGGGGGATGCAGCACAAGAGGGCTAGCTAGCAAGCACACAGTGGGCTGGACCAATAACCCTAAAGGCTTATCCCCAATGACACATCTCCTCCAGCAAGGCTCCACTTCCCAAATTATTATCAGCTGAGAACCAAGTGTTCAAAACATGTGACCTGATGAGGGACATTTTATTCAAACCACTAGAACATACGACACGACAGAAAAATGGGAGACTGGTGTGTGGTTATAGGAATATAAGAAATCAGTGAGATCAGCAGTTCCTGGCTTTACCCAGGATAATTATTCTGAAACCCAGTTACCCTGCTATACTTTTGTTTTCTTCTGAATCTACAGCGGTAGGTGACCAGCTTTCTCACTACAGCTAGACCTGATATTATGGTCATGTTCTCTGCAAGAAGTGCCCAGAAGTCAGGAGCCTGAGGAGCCCTGCTACCTTTTCAGAATCACTCTGTGGGTGCTGTTAGCATCAGCAATGTTCTAGGGCTGGGTGCTGCTGTCACTATTTTTTCTCTCCAATGTTTTTATGTCTGGGTCACTACTAAGGAACACCACTGTTGCCAGCTCTGGATCTGGGTTTGTGCTGGGCTGGGCTAGAAAGAAGCAGGGATGCGTCTCTTCCCATTCACTAGGCTGACCTAGCAGAACCGGTCTGGCATTGAGGCATGTCTCTTGTCTGGGGTACTAGGTTGCTCCAGCCTGTTTATTTCCTTGAAGGCGAAAAGGCGTGTTTCCAGTTGAAATCAGAAAACCCTGGAATGTTTGCTTAATCCAACCCTCTGTTCTCTAATCTATCTTTATTTTTTTATTTTTATATAAATTATATTTTTATTTTCCATAATTAGATACACTGAATGAGCAAATAATGTGTTGGGGTCCCCAATTCTCCGATTTCCTTCTTCCCTGCCCACAATCAGCTGAGTATCCTCCTCTGTGGGCAAACTGGATTAGTCCATGGGTGATCAGTCCATGTGGGCAAACTGGTTCAGTCCATGGGTCCATTGGTGTCTGTCTTACTCCAGTCAGAATGGCAATCATAAAGAAAACCAACAACCATACTTGCTGGTGAGGATGCGGGGGCGGGGGGAAGGAACCCTCATTCACTGCTGGTGGGATTACAAACTCATTCAACTGCTATGGAAAGCACTGTGGAGACTCCTGAACAGAATGGGCATAGAGCTACCTAATCTATCTTTAAATGGTATTTTGAAAATTGTATAATTTAATCCATCAACAATCCTGGGACATGGATATTATTTTTCTTTTATTAGCCAAAAGTCAGACATGTTAAGCCTTTCTAGTTCGTAGTAGGCGGTCAGAAGAGAAACCCAGTGCCCCTCTGTTTTCCCTAACTCTATAATTACAGACAGATGTTTGATGGACATAGTCTCAGGACATGAATTTTTGTACTTTCAATGTCTTAATGTCATTAATCAAGTGCTCAATTATAATTTGGTGAACCATAAATGCATGAGTGAATATTAAGTGCAAGCGTGAGGCAATAATGAAACCACTCAGCGATCAAAGGGCTGCCTCCATTTCAACAAATTCCATGGAGATATACAGTGTCACTAACAGAGGCCTGTTGTTTGTAAATGAGGGAGGCACCAGCTGACTTTGCAGAAGGTGATGGACAGGTGAGTCCTGGGTATGATTACACATCCATACTAGGACATGATATGCATTCAAGGCCAGAGTGAAGGCAGGTGTGGCTTTGTGCAAGTCTGTCAGGACAGGAAGCAATGATGATAAACCAGGAGTGTCACAGGCAAGGGGCTTTGCAACTACAGCAAATGTGCTAAATATCAGAGAGCGAATGGAATATATTGTAAAGAAAGGGGAAAGTAAGCAGAGTAAAGCTCGTTGTGTGTGAAGGAAAGGAGGTTAATAGATGGTTGTATAGATCTGGAAATGAAAGGAAATTCTTTTTCAAAGGATTCCATTGCTCTGGCCACAATACAAAGACAGGGTGAGCTCCCCCTGAGCATGGTAGACAGTGCTTGCCTTCCATCACACACCCTGTGTTCCTTGTTTGTAAGAAGCACCTTAACAACTTTAGAAAGCACAAGTGTTTCTCCAGCAACAGAAGATCTGCTGTAAGTGTTGAATTACAGGCACAAAAGAGTTCAGGAAAAGACTCAGAAACATGAGCAACCAGGGCACAAAGACGGCACCATATTATCTCTGGTTACAGACAGCTGTGAGTCCTACAATGTTACACCATTGTGAAACATTCCAACTCATTCATAAATTCATTCATCCCCTTGTATTTATTAAATCCTACTAACAACATGGCACCATCCTACCTTAAAGATCTTTTGTCTACAGAGAGATAAAGTGAATATGACTACATATATATGTCACATATATGATGTGCATATTATATATTTATATCTATATATATATCTACCATAGCACAAGTCAAACTTATGTATGTCTATTTATTTATTTCCAAGGAAATAGAGTGATACTCTATTAATTAGCTAACAGAATTCTATAATACTTTTCCCCCTACATTTTCGAGAAATATATTTTCATAGCCTTTCATGGGGCAATAGTTTAATTGATTAAAATTTCATTTTTTAACACAAAACCACAGAACAAACCTTGGTTTTTATTACTTTTCAAAGCTTCGTATTTATTTAGCTTTCTGACTCTCTGCCTGTGCCTTCAACACCCTCACAGGCATTTTTGGCTCCTCAATAAGGAAAGCTCACCTGATCCTGTCATGGACACATTTAGCCCACATGGAGCCACCAGAGGCACAGCTGACATGTTGTTTGTTTGATGTTTATTTGTTTTGGACTACTTCGGCCTGGGCACACACCACATGATGACTTAGGTGCTTTCCTGATTTTCTTGGTGTACAGGTAAACAATTAGATCCCCAGGGGTTCAGAACAGCCTGGGTTTGTTAAAGACTGTATTGTCGGAAAGCCTGCACTATGTCAAGAATTGACCCATTCTGAGTGCCTCTAAATACTGGCCCTGGAAGAGGAAAAGAATAAAATTTCATTTTCATAATTTCCAGTTTAGAAAAATAAGTTCTAGCTTCACAACTGTTTGTTAGCAAAGGCATGTAAAGCTTTAAAAGTATTATGGCCAATCTGAGTGAACATCTATCAAGTGTCTGTTATGCATAAGCTCTAAGATTTTAGAGCAGGTCTACATTTTTTGGCAATAGGTAAGCTTCAATTCTCTCTGAATTAATGGCATCATTAATCTATTGTCATTAATGTTTTCATTATGGTAGCATATTATAAGTTTATTTTATCTTCCTTAATGCTTTTTATTTTTGCCAAATCAGCAAGAAATTATGTATTTTTTCAATATGCCCACCTGCTTCACTCTTATTTATTAATTAGATTATAAAGCAACAGTCAAAGGTCTTTCAATTTACTCAATATTTATCTCTTCTTATGAATAAATTACATTTTAGTGCTGAAATAATTTCTATATATTTTATCACCCATCTTTGGTATGTTTCATTATATCTGAGTATACTGTTTCTTTAATAAATAGACTTAAAGATGATAAAAGAGTATACCTTTCATATAAATTCATATCAGAAATCTGTATTTTCACTTGTTCTATTGAAATGTTCATAAGCAATTGCCCAATTACACCTAGGTGTGTTTTTAGAGGCTTACGAACTTGTAGGTAACATTTTTGCATCTCCTTTGCATCTGTGTTGCAAAAATTGAATAGCTCTATAAGTAGACAGATCAGGTCACTATGTCTAGACAAAACAAAATTCAAGTTGGATATATGTTAGATTATTCTACCTAGGAGATGAGCCAAGAAAAATATAACTCTTACAAATTAGCAAAGCAATCAACAACCCCAGAACTATTTTCATCCAGTAACATTAAGGAGCTGGCTGTACATGCCACATATTCTGTAAACTTATTACTGATCTTAATAAAGACACGTTTGTCCTCACCTTTTAAACAGCTGGTTGTCAACACCTTTGATTGAAAATGCAGTGTATTGGCAGGTTATAATAGTATGTTTGTTTCACTTGGGTAAAAAGATATATGAATACTTTTCGTTTTGCAAAATAAAGTTAAATGTAAGTAGATAATATACATTTCATTTTATCCAAACCAAATATCACTCCAATTCAACTCCTTAGCTACATTCCTAATGTGTTTATGGCCATTACAACGCCACTCAACAGAAGACAACTTGTGATAAAAGGGAGATGCGGTGGGAGGAAAAATATATTTAAAGGACTTCATAGTTATAAACATCTTTTCTAAATTACGGGAGTGTAAATGACCTTATTTTATAAAAACCATATAAACCATTTCCTTCCTTATTTCCTTCCTTTACCCCTCCTTTTCCTTGCTTCTTCTTTCCCACCCTCTCTCCTATTTCCTACCTAATTTAGACCCAAAGCAAATAGTTGGGACAGGCAAGATTTGTATCTAGTAGGGGTAATAATAGCAGCAGGCCAGCATGGGGCAGTCAGAGTCCAAAAAGGAGCAAAGGGGATATGACTCAATGTGAACTGACCAATCCAAGAAAGACGAAGGGTTTGTCCATGAGACTTGAGTTCAAGACTGGAAAAATACAATCTGAGTTTGAGGTAAAGTAGGATGAAGTGGTGATAGTGGTTTTCCAGAATAGGATATCAAAGTCTAAGTAAGGGTAGAAGAAAAGCCAAGGCATGGCTTGTTGCATCTATGCAGGGGGTGAGGAAGTGTCTATGAGGTGGTTGGCTGGGGACCAGAGCAAGAGAAGTTTGATGACATGAATGAGGACTTGATTCAATCAGTAGATAAAGTGAGGTTTTGGTAGTCAGGCTGTTCTGTTAGAGAACAGTATTGTGATGAGTAAGAGGATAACTTAAATGAATGTTTGAATTGGAAATTGGTATTGGTGTAAACTCAAGTGTAGAAAGAGATACAAAGACAAAAGTAGAAGTGCGTTATTTGTGCATATTCTTTACCTTTCCAAGAGACTAGCAGCACCCTGAAATAAGTAAACATACATAGTATAGTCTTGGTTTTTAAATACCATTTTAGGTTAGGAGCAGAAAAACTATAAGTTAGATATTCTGTTGTTATCAAAAGTTAAACATACAGTAAGGCTGATGGCAACATGTCAGAATTCAAGGAAGTCACTGGGAAGGGATGTCACTGGTCAAACATGGGACAATTTGCCACCAAAATAAATCATAGGGTGCTGAAGAGATTGCTAAGTGGTTAAGGTGCTTGCCTGCAAGGCCTAAGGACCTGAGTTTGATTCCCCAGTACCCACTTAAAGCCAGATGCACAAAGTGGTGCATGCATCTGGAGTTCATTTGCAGTGGCAAGAGGTCCTGGTACACCTATTCTCTCTCTCTCTCTCTCTCTCTCTCTCTCTCTCTCTCTGTGTGTGTGTGTGTGTCTTTCACTTTGCTTGTGAATAAATAGATATAAACATACTTTCAAAAACAAATATATTAACAGATTCTTGCTCCTTAAAATAACAATCATGAATTTAGACTGATACCAATTAACATATACAAAAATAAATGAGAACAAGAAAATCTTTTAGTTACAGTAGAATACCAACATGGGTAGAGTGGGGAATAAGAACATCATCTTGGCACCATTCCAGTAATAATTTGAGTCATTAGTGAAAGCTAAAGCTAGTGGGTGAATAATCCCCACAAATTATGTTAATTACAAAATGGAAAAAGAGTAATATCACACTATAGAAACTCAGAAAACACGACCTTAATCATGATGAAAGTTAATATAACTAGTTATAATACCAATGAGAGGCTGTGAAAAGCACAGAGCTACTTCTATGACCCTGCTCAAAACGGACAAGCTGAATCGAATCATGAGGAAACATCAGATGGATCCAAATTGATGGACATTTTGTTAAAATACCTGGTTTGTAATTTTCAAAGGTTGAAATCATGGACATCAACGAAAGACTGAGAAACTGTTCCAGTCTGAAGGAATCTAAAAGTCGACAACATCTTCCCTTGTATCATTTTGCTGTAAAGCACATTATTGGGAAAATTGTCAAGCTCAAATTGGATCTCTGGATTACCTAGTAGTAACATATCTTCTCTTGCAATTTTCTGTCACTTTTAAATTATTGTAAAATATTTCCACAGTCATAGTCTGTGAGCTTCAGAAAAGACCTAGACTAGTGGGGAGCAGGGAGGGGGTTACCCATAAGATTGTTATGCTCCATAACAAATCTGTTTCAGACCAGGCATAGTGACACACACTTGTAATCCTGGCACTTGAGAGGTGGAGGCAAGAAGGTTAAGGCCATCCCTGGCAACATAGCAAGTACAAGGCCAGCCAGAGCTATGTGAAAGCCTGTCTCAATAAACAAACAAACAAATAAATAAATAAATCTGTTTCTGTCTATACTTAAACATAGGCCATATTTCTAGAAATAAAAGCACTAACTACATTCATACATTTGAGCTGTTTGTGCATAAACTTGGGGAAGTGTGTTTTCAGTGCATGTTTTATTCCTCTACTTGTCTTCAGCTCATGGAGTCATATTTGCTCAACCTCTGCCCCTTCCAGCTTCGGTCATGGTGATTGGGCCTCTTGGTCTGCAATAATACTTATTGTGTCTCACAAAGGACTTCCACCAATCCCTAATGATCAGATAGTTGCTCATCTTCATTTTTCTGCAAACACTTTGAAGGTGCCTTGAGATTTCTTGGAACCTACATTTTTAGGTAGCCATTTTAGACAGTCATTTCTCTGGGCTTCTTTGGGATCAATACAATAAGCCTATCTTTAGTTATCTGTCATGGGTTGAAACAGTTGTCAGACCATGCAAATAAATAACAGAAAGGTCACAGTGAAGTAAACCATTCATATCACAAAATAAACAATTTAGGAGAGTAAAACAAACTCTCATTGGCTGAAAGCATTGAATAGCCTTAATAGCAAAAATAGTAAATGTTATAAATCACTAAATACGGTAGCTCTCAAAAGAAGCACTAAAAGTAGTTTTATTTTTCAATTAAGCTATACCAAAGAGATACTTCCACATCCATGTTTATTGTCATCCTATTTACAATAACAAAGAAATGTATCCAGCCTAGACAGCCATCAGCAGAAGAATGGATAAAAAACTGTAGTAGATATACATAATGGAATTTTATTCAACTGAAAGAAAAATGAAAGCATGACATTTATAGGAAGATGGATTGAACTGGAAATCATTATGTTAAGTGACATAAGTCATACTGAGAAAACGAAATACCAAATGTTTCCTCTCCTCTGCAGATCCTAGATCTTAGTTGTGTGTGAGGGTGTGATTATTGGTCATGAAACTGGAAAGGGGACCCTGAAAAAAGAAAAGAGGTGTTAAGAGAAGGGGTCACTGAAGGGAAGGAGGAGGGGCCCAGCAGGAGAGGAGGGAGGGGACAGGGCAGGGGGAGGGGACAGAAGAGCAACAAAAACCTAAAGTATGAATGAAACCCACTACTTTGTATGCTAACTTTTACAAAGTAATCACTTTTTTAAAGCATAAAATGAAAAAAATTTTACAAAGACTTAAAGATAAGAGAAACACACAGATATGTGCATATGATTTTGGAATGTGCCTGTGGACACAATTCTGATCAATGGGACAAGAGGAGAAATTTCAACTCCTGAAAAAGGCTTACTTTGTAGGAAAAGAAATAGTCCCTACTTCCTTTGGGGAGGGCCGGGGCACTGTCCTGTCTGGCAGTGCTGTCTGGATGTACACTGCCTTTCATGAGGAGCCTGAGAAGCAAGAAAATAGCCTGAAAATAACAGGAAGTAAAAATAGAACGAAACTGGATCTTGCTTGATGTCATTTGTCTTCTGAGTTAACTAATCACGGGACTGGATGAACTCCAAAATTCTCATTATGTAAAATAATCTATTTTGCCTACCATTCAAGCCAATTGATTTTAGGTTTTATGTTAATTAGAATTGAAAACATCTCACTGATATTTGTCAATCTAAAATGGAGAGACAGGTGGGGGTGGGAGGTACATTTGGGGGAGCATTTTACATCTAAAATGTTGACTTAGATGATTTGCTATGAGGAGGGGGAAACTAGAAATGCAGTTGGAGCAGAACATGGAGACCTAGCTACATCAATGTCATTATGTCATGATTTAGAAGAGCTCCTAACAGAGCACATGTAGGCTGAGAAAAGAAGGATGGACAGATGTCTGCAATGCAATTTCATTTACTGCATCAGGAAATGAAGAGCGAGAAAAAAGGCCAGTGAAAGAGCAGGAAGCCACCCAAGGAGGGTGGTTTCAGAAAACGAGAGGGTAAAGCCTGAAGAAGGAGGGATTGCTGAGGGGAGAAGCTGTGGGGTCACCAATGTGAAGTTCCTTCACCCTCTTTGCTGCTGGCGTTTTAGTAAAGATTTGGAGTACTGGCCTTCTCTATGCTTCTCAATTCTTAAAAGATGTAGCTTTGTTTCAAAAACAAAACCAGCAGAGAGTACTGTAGAGGAGCCCTGCTCTCTAAACAAACACAGATCAGGAAACTGTGGTGTGAGTGGATCATGAGCCACCTTGGAAGGAGCTTGGCTACTTTCCACACATGATTTCTAAAAGGAAGGACAAGGAGGTGGCAATCTGAAGCCAGGCAGGGCTAGTGGAAAGCATGTATGTTGGGGTGAATCAAGCGTGATTGAAATCATACAAGAGGGATGAACAATAGACGATACAAGAGTGATGTCTGGTAATACTGGGCCTTGCAGAGGGTTTGGATGACAAAGGTCGAAGAATTTCCCAAGATAGAAAAGAAACAGATAATGCTGAAAGAAACAGATAGCTGCCATAGCCCGTTAGGGCTGCTACAAGACATGCCACAGACTAGCTGACTTATAAACCACAGCAATTCATTTCTCAATTTTCTGGAGGTTGAGATATGCAAGATCAAGGAGATGGCAGATCTGTGTGCATTGAAGACATATTTCCTGATTCATAGATAGTGCCTTCTTGCTGAGTCCTCACACTGGGGATTTTGATAAAAACACTTCCTATAACCTCTTTTATTAGGTCATTCTTTTATAAGGTCACGAATCCCACACATGAATGCAAGGCCCTCATGATCTAATCACCTCCTCCAATGTGCCATTTCCCAAGACTGTCACTCCATGGGTTAGGGTTTTAACATGTGGGTTTGAAGAGACATAAGCCTTCAGGGTATAGCAGAGGGGGGCAGTTAACCACTGCAAGCAACCTGTAGCAAGGTTGTCTGTGATATTGTTTTCCCTGGAGGCTCTGCGCATTGCTCACAATTACTCCCCTTAGGTTTCTCATCATCAATAAATGTTCAAATGAACAAAATGCCAGAGGTAGAAATGAATAGTTAGCAGATTTTGATTTAATAGAAAACAATTTTCAGTCCCACATGGTGGCACGTCTTTAATCCCAGCACTCAGGAGGCAGAGGAAGGAGGATCTCCATGAGTTTGAGGCCAGCATGAGTCTATTGAGTGAGCTCCAGGTCGGTCTGGGCTACAATAAGACCATATAAAAACAAAGACAAACAAAAAAGAAACAAAGAAAACCAGTAGAAACAATGTGATTGTTTATAATAAAATCGGCTATTTATAGAAGTCTAAATGTTTCTGATTTTTGAAGATTTCAAGAATAGATTGGAACCACCTTGAAAAATGGTTAGGGGGAGTTGAAGCACTAGGAAGAACCAGGTAAGTTCACATTCTCTTCTGACTCTGAGACTCTGGGATGTTGGGTAATAGAGGAATAGATGAGCCTTGATGGGGGAAAGGCAAAGGATAAACAGGAGACAGTGCGGAAGAGAAACTGAGAACTATGATAGACTGCAGGAGAATACTGGGATATCACAAAAATAGAAGCAACTTTCCATATGAACTTCACTGGATGTTGGCTCACTCTCTAACTGAGCTGAAGTGATGGTGCTGTGGTTTCATGTAAATTCCAAGTAAAAATTTGAAACTGCCTTAGGCCTTGTCTATACATTAATCTTGTACTGGATGGGATTTTTAGTCCATCATCGAGGCAAATCCTAGTGTGAGTGAATTATTGCATAAGGCATGAAAAAGATGATCAAATATTGACTTTTAGACTCTTGGATTTTTATTGGCAGAAATGGAAAGGACAATTATCAACAACCAATGCAAGAAAGTATGGCAGAGAGTAGAAATTGTGTAGAGGAAATTTTAACTTTTTAAAGGAATCTATTTAATTACTGTTAATAATTGATATGTTGTTTTTCCACGAGTGAAGTATGCATGTTGATTAATGCTAAGTGAAGGGCTAAATGCAAATAACAAAAAATAATACAGACAAAAATATGCTCTGCTTATTGTGAAGACAAAATTGTTCAGCACTACTAATTATATTAGTAATTGGCATGAATTATATATCAGGAAAAGAGGCTGATTAATATCAGTAGTAATGAATTTAAATTACATAATAACCCCTTCAAGACATGCCTTAGATGTCACAGACATTCCTTTAGCTGCATACTTCCCTTGAGCTATCAATTTCAAGTTCATAATTGGAAAGCAGGTGTGGGTGGACAGGTGACTTGTGACAGGTCACGCAGCAAATAGCTGGCAGAATGCAAGTTAAAATGAGAGTTCATCTCCTGTCCTATCTAATCCTTCAAGTGTCAAATTGTATTTGAAACTATTTTCAGAAAGGATTGCACCGTTGGAAGAATATCAAGCATTTGACTAAAATAGGAGTGATGGAAATACTTCAATGGCTTCACAGCGCCTGACTAGTTGATGGAGATGATTTCCTGTTGGAACGGTTTGTTGAGGTGGTGCTGAAATCGCTTGTTGGGTTTCTCACCCATCATTAATGGTGCAGAGCACAAGTGCATAATGGGCACAGTTGGCCTCAATGTATATTATGCAACCATGCTCGACATTTCAACAAAACACTAGGATATGTTTCAAAGCCTCCCACATATTTTCCTCTCTCAATGGATTTCAAACATCTCCTGAATCTTTAAGAGAGCCATTGATGAACTTCCTTGGAGCAAATGACTGGACTCTGTCTGGAAAAAGAAGTCAGATAAGGTGCCGCGAGATTATAAATTGAAATGAGTTTAGAAGAAACAAGCCAGGGAGACAACTAGACTGAAAAAATATGGTCCCCAAACTTTGTGGACAGCTCTTGGTGTCTGCAATAGTATTTGAAAATACCTATGGCTCAGCAACAGAAAGGAGAAAGGGTGTCCAGGAAATATAGCTTTTTAACCTGGAGAGAAATAGTGATTTTATTCCGCCCAGGAGCTGCAGTCCATGGTCTGAAGAGTACTATGTACAAGTAGTAGCAAACATATAGTAAAATGCTGTAGGTGTGGTGGGGTAAGGACATGCAGGGTTTGGAGGAAAAGAAAAGCTGGGGTGGACATTAGCTCAGATGGTAGAAGGGTTGTCTAGGAGGCCAGAAGTTCTAGATTTGATCTCCTGCAGTTCGTAAACCATGTGTGCCAGCACACATCTGTATTCTATCACTCCGGAGGTAGAGACAGGATCAGCATTCAAACTCATCCTTGACGGTACAGCCAATGTGAGGCCAACCTGAGATATATGAAACACCTAACCTTTGCAGTTCCTTTTTTCTGTTTTTGGTTCTGTGCTCTTCTTAGACTTGGTTGAGCTTTTAGTAAGCTCCTCAACAGTATCTCTTACTAAATACACACACCTTTGATTGTTATTTTCCCATCAAGCTCAAATCCTCTGAGGGCAAGAGCTACGTCAGTCATGACCCCCTTCCTTGCTCTAAGCATCCACCAAAGTCTGGAGGTGCTCAGTACATACTTACTGGGGCAGAGGACATGGCTCATTGGGTCAACTGCTTTCCTTCTAAGCATGAGGTCCTGGTTTCAGATACTCAGCACACACATAAAATCTTATAATGGTGGAATGGGCTGTAATTCCAGCACTGGGGAGACAGAAATAGAGGATTTCTAGGGTTAGTCTAGCCTAATCTGCATGATCTGTGTTTAGTGAGAGACCTGGCCTCAACAAAAAAGGGGACAGCAACTAAAGAAGACACTCAGTGTGACCTCTAGCCTCCACATCCATGTGCACACATATGCACATGAATCCCTACACAAATGTGCACACACATATGTACATGCATGTGCACCATATACATGCATACACACACAAATTGTATTTGAAAATGCCAGAATGAATGATACCTACATTTCTGTAGGACAACTAAAAAGTTATTTAAACTAAAAATAAAGTATAGAAAAAATACAAAATATATGTTTGTTAAATAAATGAATGCCTGAGCATGGGGAAATAATTGAGGGAGTATGGGTTGAGAAAGCAGGTGAGTCAGAAGCATCAGGTAGCAGGGAAGTGCAGAGCACCTGGGGAAACACATTGAAGAAACTCCTTTTCCTCAACTTTATCAGGTACAGTGGTCACGGGATATTTCACCTGGATGCAAGCCATTCATGATTACGCTTATCTTTTAAGTGACTTTGAAATCAAAGAGAGAAGGAGAAAGCTTTCAAGGAAAGGATGCTCCCAACCTTTCCTCCACTGAGTAATAGAGGAGAGACTGTGGGGCCCTAGAGTTTGTGTGGGAAGGGAAACAGAGACTAAATCCTAAATTCTCAAATTTCTTTTTTTTTCTATGAAAAGCCCTATTTTATTAATACCCATTTTTAATATATATTTATTGTCCATAATGAGTTACATTATTTAGTGGGCAAACAATGAGTTGTTATCGCCAATTCCCCAATGCCCTCCCTCCCAATCCCCAATCAGCTGGATATCCTCCTCCGTGGGTTGTCTGGATCAGTCCTTGTGGCAGGGGATCATGGATAGCCTAGGAGACATCCCGGTTCTCCTGGCCCTAGTATGTTGTTACTGAGGTGTGCCATGCCTTTGGATAGCCTCCCCCACCACAGCTCTCATAATCTTTCCGCCCCCTCTTCCGCTCAGTTACCTGAGTCGTGGTGGGTGAGTTTTAAGGATGTTGTGAGTGTAGGGGGCTTTGTGTTGAAAATTGTTGGTTTCTGTCACCCTGGCTTATCCTGTGTTGATTGAATGGCTGTGGCTCTGGGTCCCTTGTTCATCCCGTCATTTTCTGCGGGGCTCCATAGGGATCCTCCACGATGTGAATATGGTGGCTCATCTCTTGCAAGAATCTCTGCTATCAGCCTACAGTTGGTTGGTAGAGTTAGCCACAACTCTCGCTGCATCTTGAAAAATACAAACACAATTTCCATCAGAGAGTGAGGTCAGTATGGGTTAACAAATATACACAATTCTGGATTACCTAGATTCTATTTTTAGTAGTCTCCCCGTCAATTGGTCCTAAAGCGCATCTTTTCTTGGGAGCCCAAGAGTACGGGATCCGGTGCATATTGCACTGATTCCCCAGTTCCAGTCATGGGCTTCCCCTCACTAAGTGGAATATTTGGCCGAATTTAAAAGCTGTTGATTGTCTCCCCCAGGCACAGGCTCCTCCATTGCACTAGTGCTCCTTTCTTGGTTTGCTGTTCTCTCACAGTAGGAGGTGTGGTCAGCCTACTCATGGCCGCAGACTGTGTTTCATGCCAGTGGTCTCTGTTTACTACAGTGTCCTTGATCAGCTTCCCCTGGCAGCTTGTGCAGTGCCTTCTAGCACTGCACTAACTACCATCTGGGTGCTGGATACCATTCTGGACCTTGAAGGGTCTCTCGATGCTGATGGATGGCATTCTGTGGTTTCTTCAGCAACAGGGTTTTGCCTCAGGCCTAGGGAGGTCATTCAAGAGCTTGACAGAATTCTGTCTTGTTTTTAGAACCTCACAGGTCACTTTGGTCAACAGCTCAGTGAGGGAAGGAACCAGTTGCTGGGACCAGGGGTTGTCAGACTGATCAATTATTCACAGGCTTAGACTCTCTGCCCTACTACTCATGGCCCCTCTTGCCAGTTGACACCCACTACTTGCTCAATAGGTTACAGTATGCTCGTGAGGATTTTGTTTTTGAAGCTAATTTGGTTTAGCCTTATGCTTAAGCCATTCCCCTCCCCCCATCCCTTACCCCTCATTCATAACCTCTCATTTCTTAATACTAGTCTGCGTAGAGTTTACGGTTATCCTGGTTAAGGAAGAATATGCAGCATTTGATTCTCTGTTCTTTTGAGAATTCACTTAGTAAGATCTGCTTGAAGTCAGACCATTTTTTCCTAAATTTCAATATGTCATTTTTCCTTTCAGCTGAGTAAAATTCCATCGTGTAAATATATGAGTTTTATTATCCATTCCTCCATGGAAGGACATTTTGGTAGATTCCAATTCATGGCTATTATGAATTGAGCTGCTATAAATATAGTTGTACAAATGTTTCTGTGTCGAGATGTGACATCTTGTGGATAGATGCCTAGTAGAGGGATAGCTGGGTCCATTGGTAGTTCTATGTCCATTCTGTTCAGAAGTCTCCACTTTCCATAGCGGTTGAACAAGTTTGCAATCCCACCAGCAGTGAATGAGGGTTCCTTTTTCCCCCCACATCCTTGCCAGCAACGATTGTTGTTGGTTTTCTTTATGATTGCCATTCTGACTGGGGAAAGGTGGTATCTCATTGTGGTTTTGATTTGCATTTCCCTGATGCTTAAGGATGCTGAGCATTTTCTCGGGTGAGAAAAGGAAATTTTGTTTCCTCCTCTGTGAATTCTCTGTTGAGATCTACACCCCATTTTGTGAGGGGGCAATTTGGGTTTTTGTTATTAATTTTTTTGAGTTCTCTGTAGGTTCTGGAAATTAGGCCTTTGTCTGAGTTGTAGCTGGCAAAAATCATCTCCCAGTTTGAAGGGGTCTATTGCCTTTGAGTATGGTGTTTTTGTCTGTAAGGAAGCTTTTGAGCCTGAACAGGTCCCATTGGTTAAGTGACTGTTGTACTTCCTGGGCTACTGGAGATTTGCTCAGGAAGTTGTTCCCTACTCATATCTCATGTAGGGCTCCTCCTACTTTTTCCTCTAGGGTGTTCAGGGTTACAGGATTTATATTGAGGTCTTTGATCCATTTGGAGATGATCTTTGTGCATGGAGAAAGGAGTGGGTCTATTTTCATTTTTTTACACTTGTTTATCCTATTTGTCCAGCACCATTTGTTGAAGATGCTATCTTTGGCCCAGCATACATTGTTGGCACCCTTGTCGAAGACTAAGAAGCTGAAGTTACTTGCATTAAAGGCTGGGTCTTCGAGTATATTCCACTGGTCAGACTGTCTGTTTTTCTGCCAATACCATGCTGTTTTAGTTACTATGGCTTTGTAGTATGTTTTAAAGTCAGGTATGGTGATACCTCCTCCGTAATTTTTTTTGCTCAGAATAGTTTTAGCATTTTGAGGTCTCTTACCCTTCCAAATAAATTTTGAGATTATTTTTTCAATGAAGAAGGAGGTTGGGATTTTTATTGGCATTGTGTTGAATCTATAGATTTCTTTTGGCAGGATTGCCATTTTTACTATATTGATTCTCCCTATCCATGAGGATGGAATGTCTTTCCATCTCGTCACATCCTACTCTATTTCCCTCTTGAGTGATTCAATATTTTCCTTATATAAGTCTTTCACTACCTTGGTTAGTGATATTCCCAGGTATTTAATTTTATTTGAGGATATAGAGAACGGGACAGTTTCTCTGATGTCTTTTTCCGAATGCTTGTCTTCTGTATATAGAAAGGCTACTGATTTTTCTGTGTTAATTTTGTATCCTGCCACTCTGATGAAGGCATTGATCACATTCAGGAGTTTACTAATACTTCTCTTTGGGTCTGATATATATAAGATCATGTCATCTGCAAAGAGGGATAGTTTGACTTCTTCCTTTCTGATTTGTATCTCTTTTATGCTATTCTCCTGTCTTATTGCTTGGACTAGAACTTCAAGCACTATGTTAAAGAGCAGTGGTGAGAGTGGACACATCCCTGTCTTGTTCCTGAGTTAATCAGGAACTCCTTGAGTTGTTCCCCATTGAGGATGATTTGTGCTTTAGGAGATCTGTATTTTGACTTTATCATGTTGAGGTATAGGCCATCTATGCCTATTCTTTCCAGGGTTTTGAACATGAAGTGGTGTTGAATTTTGTCAAAAGCCTTCTCAGCATCAATTGAGATGACCATGTGGTTTTTGCAGGTGAGTTTGTTAATGTGGTAAATTATATTTATTGACTTGCATATGTTGAACCATCCCTGCATCCCTGGGATGAAGCCAACTTGGTCAGGGTGAATTATAGTCTTGATGTGTGTTTGTATTCGGTTTGCTAGGACTTTGTTTACATTCCTCCTACCTCTGTCTACTGAGTGTTGAGATTAAAGGTGTACACCACCACTCCTGGATCATTCATTTTTTTTTACTGTGGGGAGAAGCTATATTATAATCTGCTCTAGGGAGAGACCTATGTGATTTAAAGCTATACTATAGAGCCATAGTAAGAAAAACAGCATGGTACTGGCATAAAAGCAGACACATAGGTCAATGGAATAGAAGACCCATGTATGAGTCCATATTGATTTTAGACAACTACAGCCACCTGATTTTAGACAAAGATGCCAAAAATATACACTGAAGATAAAATAATGTTTTCAACAAATGTTACTGGGAAAGATTGTAGAATGAAATTAGACCGTTATCTCTCACCCTGCATAAAAACCAACCCCAAATGGAACAAGGACCTTAATCTAACACCTGAAACTCTGAAATGGCTAGAGAAAAGAGTAGGGAGAATACTTCATGATACAGATATAGGGAAGGACTTTCTGAAGAGGACATTTGTTGCTCAGTAAATGAGGCAAATCCTCAAAAATGAGACCTCATGAAATTAAAAAGCTTTTGTACAACCAAGGTAACAATCAACCAAGTCAACAGGATGAGAGAAAATTTTCAACAGCTCTGTCTCTGATGTGGACTAATATATAGAATATATGAAGAACTAAAAAACTCCAAATAATAAAATAATAAAAACTAAACACAAAACAGATGGATCTGATCAAAGAGTTCTTAAAAGATGAAATACAAGTCGCCAACATATCTTTTAGAAATGTTTGACATCTTTAGCCACCAGAGAAATGTAAATTAAAACTACTTTGAGATTTTATCTCACTCCATTCATAATAGCTGTTATTTTTTTTAAAAAATCAAATGATAACAAATTCTGGCAAGGATATGTGGAAAGAGGAGTTCTTATTGACCGTTGGTGAGAATGGAAACTGGTACAGCCATGAAGGAAAGGTGGCTTCTCAAAAAAATCAACATTAAAATTAGGTCTACCATATGCCCTAGTTATACCACTCTTGGTCATATAGCCTAAAGAGCTCTACACTTTACTACAGAGACCCCCTTTCATCTGTGTTTATTGTTGCTCTGTTCACAAGAGATAGAAAATGAAGTCAGCCTAGATGCTCGTCAACAGATGAGTGCTGTGGTAAGTATACGCAAAGGGATTTTATTCAGCTGTAAAGAAAAATAAAATACTGAATTCACCAGAAAATGGATGGACCTATAAAATATTCAACTAAGGGGGGTAATCCAGGTACAGAAAGATAAACACTGCATGTTATCTCTCACATGGAGATCCTAACTTGGAATTTCTAGGTTTGTATCTGAGTTGAATGAAGAGTCAGTAGAGGCCAGAAAGTAGGAACCATGAGGGTGGTGAGGGTGGAGGACTAAAGGGGAGGGAATATGTAAGCAGAGGAGTGGAAACCTTTGGGTGAAGGGTTTAAATGTGATCAATGGAGAAGATGTATAGGGTGTGAGAGGGGACGAGGTTAACCAAAATTAAAAGCCTTCTAAAAGTGCCATAGGGAAAACTTCTTTGTTAACTTAGTTTAAAAAGGGAAAGCTTGGACAAAAGTACCCAGCAGGGGTGGATAATGCTGTGCCCACAAGCCATAGGTTGTTATAGGAGAACCCTGTGCCAGGGGTGGGATGCCTCCCAGTGAGTTGTTGGTTAGGGAGGCCTCCAAAACACTGTAGGCTATAGCCAATGCTCTTAACACTAGCACTAGATCATCGTGATTTACTAGTTCATGTAATTGAAGACACCACAGTTGTCAGCAGCAGAGCACTGAAAAAATCAAGCTAGAACTGAGCTGGAAACCTCCTCCCCATTGGCTACTTGTCTTAGTGCTGGAAAATGCTATACAGGCTGCTGGGGAAGAAAGTTATCAACAGTCTTATGGAGTGGTGGATCCACCGTGAGCCCTACCCAACAGACCAGCCAGGAAAGATGTTCCTGCTTGTGCAACAGTAACCTGACTTATGGGGGTAACCAACTGCTCTCTGATTTGAATCTCACTTCATGGGAGAGAACTCATGCCTGATACTCAAAATCTCGTCAAGAGCCTAGAGCTGAGAAGGTCAAAGACTCTAGAAGGGAGGCCACCTCTGTTGGTTGGCTAAAAAGATAAGTTGTGACTATCAAATCGTCCTCTGAATAATTATTCAGAGCCTTTGGGCAGAGAATATTTGTTCACACCTTTGGACAGAGAAAATCCTTTTTGCAGATAGTGGTGATTATTGGGGTGATAAACTAGTGAAAGTCACGAGGAAAGGAGGCTGGTGAGTGCTCAGTGCTAAGTGAGACATCTCTACCATGCCCTCCAAGGCTCAGGGATAATTGCAGAAGAGTGGGCACAAAGAATGCGACAGCCGAAGGATGCAGAGGAGAGCTTTGGAATGGCATCTTCTGGGCATGAAGGGGAAATTGTATACATGACTACAGCAGCCGTCACTACCTACACCAAAGTTATACAATACTGGGCCCATTAACATTTCGAGATGAATGAGGGACAAAAAAAATACATATCAAAACTGAAGATGGACTCATCAGAAATAAGAAGAGGGGGCTGGAGAGATTGCTCAGCAGTTAAGGCACTTGCCTCCAGTGCTTAAGGCCCTGAGTTCAATTCCCCAGTACCCATGTAAGCCAGACCCACAAAGTGGTGGCCCTGGTGCGCTCTCTCTCTCTCTCTCTCTCTCTCTCTCTCTCTCTCTCTCTCTCTCTCTCTCTCTCTCTCGTGTGTGTGTGTGTGTTTGTGTATTTTTCTGCTTAAAAATGAATAAATAAAATAATTTTTAAAAAAAGAAATAAGAAGAGGATCTTGGTTAACATGGGGATGAGGAGACAGAAGGTGATGAGAATGAATTATGATCAAATTACATTTCATACATATTTGAAAATTGTCGGTTAAAATGTTTTTTAAAATCTGAGTTTCCAAATACCCTAGGCAAAAATTTTACATTCTAGGCAGCCTTCCTTTCAAAAACAATGAAATACACGATGTCACCCTGGACATTTAAGAACAACTAAAGTTCAGTGTAAATATTTTATATCTCTACCTCTTCAATTTGATTAAGTATTTATTGGTCATATATTATACTCATGGTGCCTAAATTGTACCATCTTACCATTATCATAGTTTATTATTAAAATAGTTTATTATTAACATTTTTCCTTAGGCAACTTAGAAAAATAAGTACTCCGACATACCTAAATGCAGTATTGAATTATAATTTCTAACAGAAGAAAAAAATATCTGAATATTGGCAAACCAATTATGGGTCATTATATCTTTTATCTTCAGTTCCATCAGGTTTCCAAGGAGAAAATAAAACATCACATAAGGCTGGCATTAAATCAGCTATACCCAGAAATTACAGTCCTGACAAGCTTTCCTGAGAATGCTGTCTGCCAAAAGTCAAGGAAAGCAGTGAGGGGAAAATGATACCTTGATTTAACTACAACCTCCAGGAAAGAATTTGTTGAAAATGTAGGCATGTGCCAACTATGGAAGAACAAAATGATTCATAATATTTTATGATAGCCAAAGGTGGGAAAGCAGAACATATTCAGTCATGATTATATTTCTGTTTAGAATAGTAAAATTTCAAAACAGGTATTCTTTGGAAATGGGTACAGAATATTCTAATAGAGAAATAGATAATCCAGAGATAATACTGATAACATTTTGAGGTAAACTCCTAGCTTTTAATACATCTATTATATTTCTCTTTTATGTAGCTTTATTATAAAAAGTTACATTTAAATTTTACATCTTTCAATGCATCATAAGCATTTTTCATTTGATCACATGATACTCTATTAAAGGAAAATACTGATAGCTAATTTTCATGAGCACTGGGTGATAGAGACATTACAGAATCAATGCATTATATTCTCTTGAACACTCATGACCGTCTTCATACCATGTACTATTAGTTCCTACTCATTATCTATAAGGTAAAAACTAGAAGACTCAGATTGAGATGCAGCCCATGGGTTTAATTGCTACATTACAGTACTTTTCTTCTTGTAGGAATTTATCAAAATCCATTCTATCAGTCTCTTCTCATTGGACTGGTGAAGTATTCCCAGCTTGCTTTGTCTATTAGAATTGTCTTAAGAGGAAACAGATAACTCCCTTTTGTCACAAGAATTGGGTTTCTAGTGGCACCATCTTGTCTCTCTTAGCTACCACCCTGCGTTTGCATACATGCTGCATTTAGCATTGTGATAAAGCCCGAGTCCTCTACTTTCTTGCAATGATATGCTGATGATATAGCTTAATGTCACCGTCAACCTTCGTTATCCCTAATCTACCTTTTCTGTTTTCCCATCAACCCGGTAGGGCGTGCTGAAACTCTTAAACAGTAGATTCTTGATTTCCAGGTGCAGCTCTTCAAGGGGGCTGAAAGAGAACTCTTTCCTACTTGTGGTCATGGATGCCCACAAGTTGGGTGGTGCTTGTAGCGGTGCTGGGCTGATGGGGCCGGAAAACTCATGGGATACTAACTGGAAGAACAGGCTTTCTTAAATTTCCATTTTAAATACAACTCTGCTTTATTTTAATATACAATATAGAATGAGAATATCACCATATGTTGATTCTGTTCAAAACTAGTAATTTATGTCTGTTACTTGAAATGCTCTCTTTCATACACTAATGTTATATGTGTCTACAGATACGTTTGAACACTATACACATATAAACCTATTTCAGATAAATTTGCCATAATTTTTTTCATTGATCAATATATGCCTTGTACCATTCTCATGCTGTCTTCATTATTATAGTTTTAAAATATAGTCCAACATCAGATCAAATGATTCAAATCACCTTCTATAAAAGTAACTAGCTTATTGCTTCTCAGCTCCAAATTCACCCTGCACAGAGTATTTGGGGAGATGGAGCTGGGTCTTTCCATAGTTTCCTTTGTCATTCTTGTGGTTAGAGAAGATAAGGAGACTTTGTCAGAGGCAAGTTCCTTTCTTGCTGCTTCGAATGTGCTTTCTTGGCCTGTTCCCAGTGTGTAACTCCTGCCGCGCATGACAGTCAGCAGTATTCAGGAGCTGACCACTTTTTCCCAGTAATCTGGAATAAAAATTCCATGCAAGTTGCAGGGGTGCTGGACCACAGAGCTATCTCTGGATTGGGTCATAGCTGTCCTTCAACAACATCTGCAATCTGGGTTGAGGGAGGTTTAGGGGAAGCTTTCTCATCTAGGATATGTTGAATTGATGATTTATTATATGTGCTTTGCTCTGTTTCTGGTTAATAATTCTTAATCTTGGGGCTGGGGAGACTGTTTAGTGGATGAATCAGTTACAGCTCAAGCTGTAGTACCCAAGTTTGATCCCCACACCCCACGTAAAAGGTAGGAGGCTGTGTGAGGTGTCTATAATCCAAGCATGCTGGCAGTAGCAAGACAAGAGAAGTTTCTGGAAGTGCATGGTGAGTGTAACAAAGCTAGAATCCTGAGCTAGTATCCAGAGCTGGAAACCCTGCCTTATCCTCTACCCATCGGCTCAAGTCCTAGCTTTTTCTTATACTGGCTAAACTGTACAGAAAAAGGTAAATATGAATGATAATAATAATAATAATAATCTCATCTTTGTCTTTTTGCTACTTTAAATGAGAAATACTTATATTTAGCCATTAATCATGATATTAGTAGATGGTTTGATAATATTTTTTTTTTACTGTAGCTTTGATACACATAGCTGGTCCCCATTTACAGAGAGGTTCTTTTTATCTTAAGTCAAAACAAAACTTTTTAGTATCTGTGGAGAAAATTTTTCTTATTTAACCTTTTGATGTGGACTTTTATTATTTATTTATTTATTTATTTGATAGAAAAAAAAGAAAGAATGGGCACACACACACGTTTACCTTGCCATTGCAAAAAATCCAGATATGTGTGCCTCTTTGTGCATCTGACTTTATGGGGAAAACTGGGTATTGAACCCAGGGTTGGAATGCTTTGCAAGCAAGCACCTTTAATGGCTGAGATATCTCCTATGACCCTTGATGTAGATATTTTGTGTTAGATTTCTTAGCATTAAATTGTAATTGAAATAAGCACGATGTGGTCATGGTACATTTTCTAGCATCAAATTCAATCAGCTACTAAAAGTCCTTTGCATATAAATTTTGTAGCAGGCCATATATTTTAAATGAACTGCTCTCATTGCCATTATTTTATGTAATATTGTTTTTGTTGCATTCAAATTATTTTGAAGAGATTATTTTCAAGTAGTAGACATTTGTTTCAAATTCTACTACTATAACTTAGGTATTAAGAAAATATACTTGTTTTTACAAAACATATATTTATTTCAGATTGCATTAGTTATGTTAGGCAGGGTTCACTGCATTATGTTCACTCCAAGATCTCAGTGATTTATGCAACAAATGTTTATTTCTAGTCTCACTACAAGTTGTATGGACTTTGATATAAAAGTCTTTCCAGGACTCAAGTTAATGAAATATCCACAATTTCTGAATACTCTTATCTCAACTTGTGTTCAGTCTTCCCTGCAACGGAGAAAAGAATAAACGGAAAATTCATTATTGCTTTTAAAACTTTGGTCAGTTACATTCAGATCCTACCCATTAGAGATAATTACAAGGTCCTTCCCAACTACAAGAGTATGTGGTCAAGCAGACGAAATTCACTGGAAAATGAAAGTATGTAAAAATACACAAGAATATGATAAAATTGTTTTGGAATGTAATCCTGAGATTATATTGTTTATATTAAATGTTAGCATGAATATTTGCAAAGATATTATATTAAAAATAAGGAAGATAAGTGGAAGATCTCAAGAAATACTAGTGTGATGATGGAGAAATTCTGTTAACTGAAATTTAAAAATAAAAATTTATAAATATGAAAGAAAAAGTGGAATGCAAGAACCACAATGACCTTCGTTCCTAAAATAATCAAACAAATGGACAAGATATATGAAAACACAATTTAAAGATATTGGGGACCTGGGAAGGTGGCCCATCAGTTAAAGGTGCTTGTTTTCAAAACCTGTAGCTCTGGTTCATTTCTCAGGTGCCCAGTGAAGCTGAACGCAAAGGGATGCATGCATCTGTGATCCCAGCATACTTATAATAATGGGAGGCAGAACCAGGAGAATACTCTTAGCTAACTGGCCATCTCTTCTGACATCCCTTTTCAGTCTAGCAGTTTATTTGCAGTGGTAATCAACTCTGCCTGAAAGAAAGTTGAGTACAGAATCCTTGACGTTACTCTCTAACCTCTACACTGTGCTGTGACACATCCACTCTCCCCCCACATACACACACAAATTATTAATTAAAAATAAAATGGACATAAGGCAACAATTCACAAAAGGTTGACAGATGATAGATGGATGATGATAGATTGATGATAAGTGAGGATTAGGGAAAATTCAGGTGGCTGGAGTTCACTGAGTACCTTGGAGGAAACACCAGCATAGAGATTGAACTCATGGTGTCTACTGAGGGTTGTCCTCTACTCAGCAGAAATCAGACCAGGACATGTTCAAGCTGATATCGCCTGTGGCTGAAGAAAGAACACAGAAAGGAGCACAAGCCAACAGTGCCCACCTGGATGGGAGTTCCCACCCTAGAGTGGGAAACCATGTGTCAATCACAGAGCATTGATACTCAAAAGGGTTGCCTCCCAGAGGAACATTTAGCCATGTTTAATACACTGTTTAATACATCTTGGAACCATGACCCAAATAATTAAATTATTCCTGAGTATTTTAGCTGTGTATCATGAGGCTCAAAAATTATTATAAGTATACATGTAGAGTGACCCAAATGTTGGTGCCAGTAGACTCAGTCCTCATTTTATCATGCACAAACTATTATGAGCTACAAGGTAACAATAACATTTGATGAGGGGCTGGAGAGATGGCTCAACCATTAAGGTGCTTGCCTGCAAAGCCTAAGGACCTGGGTTTGATTCCCCAGTACTCACATAAAGTCAGATGCACAAACTGGTGAGTGTGTCTGGAGTTTGTTTGCAGTGGCTAGAGACCCTGGTCACCCATTCTATCTATCTGCTGGACATGTACAAACAGAAGTAAATCATTTAAGCATGAATTACTTATGTACAGACCTGGAGATAACATTTAAACTGTGGTATTACAAAAATGTGGGCTTTTTATTGGTTATGGTAGAGATTATTAAAATGCCAAGTAAAATTGTTTTTTAATCCATTTTAGAGCTACAACTAAAGAATATTCCTTTAGAGGAGGTAAAAAAAAAACTACCAAGATTATCTTGTCTAAGCCTTCGTTTCACAGTTGTCAAAACATATCCAGACAGGTAAAGTACTTTCCCCAATCAGTCAGATAGCTGGTGTAGCTTATCCAGTCTCTTGTAACACATTTGGTTTTCTCTGAAGGAAGAGGTCCTTGCCCCGCAAGCCCTATTGCTCTCTCATCCCTCACATTCCTCATACACCCGGATCATCTCTTTGACCTCATGTACAGAAACTGCCACCATTCACAGCCCTGTAGTTTCATTGGCTCTAACCCATAGTCTTCCTTGGACAAGCAAAGCCATTTGGAAAAATCTGACTTAACACCATGCTGCTCCTTTGCTTGGAAGTTCTGTTGCCAGATCTTTGGACACTGGCCAGCAGTCCCAGTGTAGCTGTTGTTCCCCAGGGAAGTCTTCCTCATTGATTCTTCCTATAGCATGTGACTACCTTACTGGCTACTCTGCATCCTTTTATTCTATTTTGTTTTGTAATAGCATTTAGCACCATTTATTTGTTTATTTATTGTCCCTGTATGTATTCTGAAATAGAAGCTTCTAGGTATGTGAGATTGCACAATGGTTAAGGTGCTTGCCTACAAAGCCCAACAACATGAGTTTGATTCCCCATTGCCCATGTAAAGCCAGATGCACAAAGTAATGCATGCATCAGGGGTTTGCAGTGTCTAGCAGCCCTGGTGTGCTCTCTCTCTTTCTCTTAGAAAAAAATGAAAGAAAGAAAGAAAGGGAAAGAAAGAATAAGCCTCATAGTCATGTTGCTGCTAGAATTGAGAATTGGCCCATAGAAGATATGAATTTAAAAATTCCCTACCCTCAAGAAAATTTTGATGAAGGAATGAATGAAGTTCCCACATAGATGCTCAACTCTCTTCTTAAGTGTAAATAATTATAGTTGGCTTCATTGGTGTTCAAAATTAATGTGCATATAGGCACATCTAAGAACCAGACAGAGAAGAGAACCTACTCCTACTTGGTTCGTTATTGTGAAACTGGTACACACCTTCATACCTGAATTAGAAGCTAGAATTCAAGCTTGAAGCACTTTGATGATTGAGATTATAATGATGCATAACTGAAGCTCAGGGAATTGAAGTGACTCACTCAAAATGATACAGATATTTCCAGGCAAAGTTGAGGCTTCATCTATGCATAGGGACTCTCATGCCACACTTTTCTTATTGAGCTACATTCCTTCTAGAAGTCAAATGACCACATAATGAACTATCACTGATGTAAAAGATGATGGATGACAGGAGAAAGTCAGAAAATACAGCTAACTAGTAGTGTCTGCCATAGGTACCGAATCACACTTTGGTCCCTGTGGATGAATAGCCATAGTGTGATAAACCAAGAAGGTCTATGGTAGGAGATTATATAACATACACCAACCATAAAGAAGCTATGGTTTTTCTGTTCTTCATAAGAAGAGAGACATAGAATTCCAACAGCAAAACTCCCGTGGACAAGGAGCTCTGAGCCATTTTGCAATTGTCCCATTATTTAGGCCTATCAAACCAATATTCCGTATTCATGCAAGATCTCCTGGAGAGATGTGATGCAGAAGTGAGTAGCCATGTTCTTCACAACTGCCACATGAATTTCTATCTTTTGTTTA